>PVKA01020646.1:0-33754 GCA_004027165.1 Ctenomys sociabilis
ACTTGGGCTGAGAGAGAGAAGAAAGATTAAAAAGTAAAATAAAACGGAAGTGCACCCTAAAAGTCGCAGAGCAGGCTGAAGGAATGGTAGCGAGCTCTTCATGACACCTGAGTCCTTTCATCCCAGCTATGCCACATGGGCTCTTGTCTACTTGGCATCCTGAGCACTATTTGCTGTGTCCGGCCCACATTCTGGCCCAGCTTTCTCCCCCAGCCACCTCTGCCATGCCCTGCTTTCCTGCCTCGCGTCTGCTTGAGCAGCACAAATCCCTGTAATTCTTCATGAGCTGCTTACTGAGGGAGTGAGTGGGCGTTCTCTGCGTCCTGCAACTTCTAGCTATAAGGGGCTCCGATGCTGTGTACTGGGACCTCTGGCCGCCTTAGGGCGCTGTGGCTCACTGGCTGGGTAGAAGAAAGACAAGCTGTCCAGAGACAAGGAGAAACAAGTTAGTGGCCCTTGAGCTGCCTGCTCAAGGGAAGGAATGGCACAGTTAGCCCGAGTGCGAGAAGCCGGATCCCGTGCTGCTCTCCCAATGGAGAAGAATGTGCGCTAGACAGGCATGTCAGACGCATCATCAGGCATCTGAGAGCCCCGGTCTGAGCAAGGCCTTGTTGCTTATCTGTAGCAGCTCTGGAGTCTTGTTTGAAACAAAATCTGAACTCTTCCAGAAGCTCACAGGAGCAGCGTTTTCCCTTTTATTCTTTAGACAGTTTGGGTGTACTGCCTCAGCTCCAGGAAGTTGAATCCAGCGATACAGCTCTGCCCATGTCACCATAGGAGGCAGGCCTCAGACATCGCCTGGCAAAGTTCTGCCAGTGTTCTCTTTGGTGCTCTTTACCCATGTAAAGGGTCTTGGGGCGACCGACAGTCTCTAGGAGTTGCCGCTGAGCCCCTCCCTTTCCAGATGGCTACACAGGCACCAAAAATGCATGCTTGGTGTCCATGCAGATGTTTGACTTTTCCTGGGGGAGGGTGAGCTTTGATGACTGCTGTGAATGGACAGTCACATGGGCTGCGGAGCACAGCTGCATCTTCCCCTAGCCCCGCATGAGCCCTCCCACCTTATCAGAGCTAACAGTTTTTTAATGCACCTTTGTACCCCAATGGTAAGAGAAGACGGCACATTACACATCATTTCCAGTCTATGACAAGTACTGCAGTCCCATTTGTCTTTTGAAGGGCGAATCCCCCTCTGGGATGGTTCTTCGTCTTTTCAAAGCATGTTGGTCATCTTATGGTCCCCAGCCTCTCGTCGACTCTGTCTTTATGATAGTTGGCCTACTTGTTCTTTGCACTGGTGGCCAATTTCATCTGGAGAGGGGCTTCATTTACCAGCCTGGGGATTATAAAGAGGTGCTGGCAAAGAACTCCCAGTATCAGCAAACAGGCTAGTGGGAGCCACATCCGCTTGAGATACAGTGGGGTCAGGATAGGGTCTTTCTAGGTTCTGAGTGTTCTCTGTGACAAAAGCCTGCACATAGAGGATTCTACTTTACCTTTTATGTCTCAAGTTTAAAGTACTATCCTGTGCCCATCTTTCCCTATCTTCCAGTTGGGAAGATAATGGAAGCCAAGCCATTATCGTGAGAGTAGATGGACTGACCCAACTTTAAATTGCCAGAATCAAACTGCTCCCACTCATCAAGACTAGAGTCTAGCAGCAAGTTCAGTGACATCTGCATGGAGCGAGGTACCAGGGCATCCCACTTGTTCCTCTTGGCGTGTGGAGGGAAGGGGCCGACTAGGTCTTAGCCCTAAGCTAGGTGCTATGCCAAAGGAGGCAAAGGCCTGGGTGCTCGAGAAGTGTCCCTTGTGAGATTCTAGCACTAGACAGACACCTGTCTGAGCCTTCAGAGTGACCCCAGCCAGCTTTGCAGAAACACAGAAGAAAGGGTTTGGGGCCCACTAACTCATTAAAGAGAAGGGGCTAAGCTGCTTGCTGCCTTACCAGGTCCTCTAACTCCTGAGATGCCCTAAGCCGAGTTCCCTCAGGCCCCAGTCGAGGTGCTTCATAACCTTACTGTATTCTGAGCCCCTTGATGACTCTACTTATGCAGTGTGAAGCCAGTTGGGAATTTATTTCTTGCATTTACTCCCAATATAAAAAGACACTTTTTTTCTTAGAACAGGATGGCTTCGCTTCTGCATACTCTTGGTTATCTTAACCAAGCTTCAGATGTGGTCCATTTCCTCTGCCTTGGCCAATACGCATATGTTTCTAAACTACCTGCATGTAAACAAGACAGAAATGAGGGAGCTGCAGCCCCAGGCAGACCTTAAGATAGGGAAGAAGCAGAATAAGCTAAAGCCAGGTCAGTGACTGCCATAGCCAGCTACTGCGGCACAGGCTCGAGCCAACACGAAGGTGCCTGTCGGCAGCCTTGGCCTGTGCATCCTCTTGGGTTGCTGCAGCACCTGTGATTGACTTTTCCATCCAGCGCTCTGTGCTTTTGTTGATGAACCCGACAGGCAAGGGGATGGGTGCACTGTCTGAGCTGTAAACCACTGCAGGGAATGGGCCCCCAGTGCCATGGAATGCCACCTGCCTCTCTTCCCCTCTGCACCCTAATACCACTCCAACAGCCACAGGAGTTTTAAAGGGGACACTTTTCTTTCATGTGGGAAGATACTGTGCCAGGTAAAATAAATGAGAAGAGACAGGTTTCTCCCTTCTGTTCTCCATGTTCTCTAAAGTCTTAGCAGATGAGGTCACTTAGTAAGAGGAGGGAAGGGTGCAGCAGTTGAAACAAGTCAACATCTCATGGAATGACAAGAAAAGATGGCAGCTGGCTACAATGACAAGGCAAGGTGGTGTGCCCCAGGCCAAAGTGGCAAGACAACAGAAGACCAGGCTAATATCCAAAAAGGGTGGTAAAGTACAAGTGGACGTGTGTGCAAGCCGTCTACTAATACTGCTGAGTGAGAGCAAGCAGGAAGGAAACGTCTACTGCAGCGAGAATGAAACCAAAAGCTGCCCATTCCCGGCGTTCCCAGGGAGCGCCATCGGAGGAGTTCCTGAATTCTTGAGCAAGGGGCAGAGATAGGGAGAGAAAAAAATCTTCATGACATTTTAGAGAGAATAAAATGTGTGCCTTTCGGGCCTTCCCAGGTCATCTCCTGGGGGGTGATGCCAAATAATGTCACAGGGTGCTGGGAGCCAGCCTATTGGTTTCCAGGCTCCTCTTGTCTTGAAGATGTGAACAAAAGGAATACAATGGTGACCAAGTCTGGAAAGTGAAAGGTAAGGGAAACTGGCTCTGCATGGTGAACTTGGGCTAAGTAAAAGAGGAAAAATTAAAAACCAAAATAAAACAGAGGTATACACTGAGGGACACAGGGAGGGTAGTGAGTTCTTCCTAGCATCTGAGTCCTGAGCATGTGTGCTGGTGCCCTGGGTTCAGGCCGCTGTTGCTCTCACAGCAAGCTTTGCCTTGCTCGCCCTACCTCCCACTCTTTGTGTGTTCGTGCCCAGTGACAGGCTCAGTGCCACAGCAGTCTCACTTGGGTCATGCAATACTTCTGCTTCTACAGAGGCACCAGTCCCATGGGGAGTGAGGTAACACATCAGGGCCAGGCCAGCCCCCTTAACCCGCTCACGGACCTCTTCTACTCTATTGCTTTGACTTCTGGTAAGTTCTTCCCAGGAGAGCTCGGTGCCCTTTAAACAAGATCCTGGCAGGCTCTGGGTCCAGAATCCCAGGGGGCTCCAGGCTGGACCCACAGGATGCTGTACCCACACCAGGCTTGTCGCCTAGCACTGTGTCTGAGCAGGAGGCAGCACTAGCCACAAGTGGTGCCAACGATTTCTTCCAAACATGAGAGGAGGGACGGAGAAGGGCCTTTACACCGTAACAGCAAGAATCTTGGTGAATAGATGCTCCAGTAGGCAGTCAAGCTCTTGCATTGTTCTCAGAGCCCATCATTGCCCTGATAACAACTTCACTAAAAGAAAAAGTTGGAAATGGATGCATTTATGCAAATGCAAAAAGATAAACCTATTCCACATTTGTTTACATGTAAAGTTATGTAACGAGAAGCATCTGGTTTCTGTATCTTTTACTGCTCTCCTGTTTTGCAAGTTATTTCAAAGTGCACAAGAGAGACACAAGCTGCTGCTCAGACCCAGTGGGCAGGGTGGGCAGCGTGGGCCTTGGGGCATTGCAGCTGGGGCACTTTCCTGGTGTTGCCAGGAACATATCAGTATTCAGAACATGCTCGTACGTAACAACTGTGCTGTGACCCAGCTAGGACCAGCTAGTCTCTGTTTCTCCCAGATGTAGGAGGTAAGAAAGCAGCCCTCGTATGCAGGTCCACGGGGCACCCCACCTGTGTACACCCGATCCTCCCCTTGCACCGCCAGCCCTGCAGACCACAGAGTAGGGCCCACTGCGCTCCTCTCCCTGTGTTCCCACATGGGAAGGGCTGTTTTATCCACTTCATAGTTCATTTTATGCCATCATAGTCATGGTACAGAGTTCTTGGGTCTAAACAGTGCCAAGGGCATGCGCATGGTAAAGTGTCCCCAGTGTCACTGGTGGGGTATTGCCCACACATAAAAACTGCTGCCCACTTTAAAGGGAATCTGAGGACTCTTGGTGGAGGTGAGAGCCCCTAGGGTGGGCCTGGCCCAGAAAAGCTCCCTGCTCCTAGCAGAAGTCCAGGTGCCCTCCTTGGAAGGACAGCATTCTGCAGCCCATTTAGCACATCTGGAAGTGAGCTAAGCCATGCAGGAGCTCACAATTAAAAGTTACCCAAGTCCCTGAGAAAATGCCACCGGGAGAGTCCCAGAAAGCAGAAGCCAGGGTGAGGCCCAGGAGATTTCGCTGCCAGGGCAGCTGTCACAATAACAATATGGAACCCTGGAAATAAAGCCATCACCTCTGGAATAAGGGAGGCTTGTGGCCGGTTTAAATTAGGGATGAACATTTAACAAAACAGAAGATTGCTCTGAAGAAGATGGAGGTCACGGAAAGATGAGACAGCAGTAGGGAAGAGAGGGAAGGTGTGTGGAAGGCAGAGTGAAGAGCTCCAGTGTGAGTGAAGGGCTGAGGGGAAAGCCACTTTAAGAGAGTTAACACAAGTATAACAATGAAGAAATCCACCCCTATATGTAGTTACAAGATACCAATTTCAAGTGCAGATGGAGAGAAAAGAGAGGCCCTCTGATGGAGTGGAAGGAGGACTTCAGAAGATTGCACAGAGAAACAGTAGAAGTTGAAGGGCAAAGGAGGGGCTGGGGAGATAGCTCAGCAGCTCAGATGTCTGCCTAGCAAAGCAAGGTCCTCAGTTTGATCCCTGGTACTGGAATCAAAAAAAAAAAAAAACAAAAAGAAGGCAAAGGAAAACATTTTCAAAGAGACCCAAGAAGAGAGTGACAGTTGGAAACAACAGCTCAGTGACATCAGCTTCAAGAACAAGAACAGTGTAAGAAGTTCATTGAGAAACAGGTGTGGACTCAGCAGAGAAAGGGACATTACTGAGGGGTGCTAAAAGAGAGGGAGGGAAAAGAACCCCAGGGCAGGTTCTGAGATGGCATAGCGCACCCAATAGGGTGAGAACTGTGTGGGAGGATACCAGGGGCCACCGTAGGGCAAAGAGGAACCAGAAAGGGATGAAGTCTCTTGGGATCAAAAACAACCTAGAGCCAAAACACATGGAAGCAGATGCAGGAAAGCGGGGCATGGGTGAGCAGAGTGAATCCACCTGAGTGCCCAGTACTCCTGCGGGGGCCTGCACTCCGGGCTCCCTGATCATCCTGACACTGCACAACCAAGATGTGGGTGCATGTCGTGTGTGTCCAGCCCGGAGCTCCTGGGACTCTGGACCCTGCCTGTTTGGAGCTGGCAGGAGAGCCTGCCAGATCTTGCTTGCAGGGCACCGAGGTCCTGGGAAGAGGCTGAGAAATTAAAGCAGAGTAGAACTGGCCCCTAGCAGGTAGAGAGGCTGGCTGGGTCCACAGAGTCTGCACACAGCATCCTTTCAGCTGGTGAAGCAAACGACCAAGTGTCACTGCCTTCTGTTTTCTGGAAGAAAAAGTGTAACTTTGGTGTCATCCACCTTTAAATGTTTCTGTAGGGTCTCCTGCTGACATTACACACTGGGCTTATGCATGGGAAGATTTTAGTTTCAATGGACAGTTTTTGGCCGTATTGGACTGTTGCAGACACCACTTCACCTTGGGTGACGTTCTGGCTTGTGGCTTCATGGAGTTGGTTTACTTTTGTAAGGCATTGAATGTGGAGCCTAAATTGACTGTCTTATCCCATTATTTTCATTTTAATCCCTCTATCTATAGTGTTAGCCTTTATTTTATTCCTGATATTTCGGTCTTAGTCTCCTATGTTTGTCACTCTATCTAGAATTTATTTAATTTTACAAATGTTTTCAAGAATAAGCTTTAGGTTTTATTATTTCTTCTGTTGACTTTTTCCTTTTCAGTCTTATTTATTTCTGCTGCTTAACATCTTTCACTCAACTCTCGTTCATTTATTTTGCTTTCCTAATTTCTAAGATAGCAACGTGGATTTCTGAGTTCAGGTTTTTGCCCTCTGAGATATGCACATGGTGCTACAGACGGCCTTCCCTGCACTCCTCTGGCCTGCTCTGCACATTTCAAAATATTTCATTTTTATTTCCATTCGTTCCATGTGGGGATTGTTTTATAATTTTTGAGACTTCAGTTTTGAGCCACAGAGTATGTAGAAATCTATTTAATTTTCTTGCATTCAGAGATTTTCCCACTTACAGCCAGTGGCTCTCTCAGTTTGGGCCATTAGGCTCGAGATCAAACTCTGTTGGGCTGGGCTTGTCAGCTTGCTGAGGCTGGATTCAAGAGGCACGCTTGGGTGGTGCATCCTGCCCAGTGTCCAAAGATGCGTGTCTATGGCCTTTGGATGGACGCTGCCTTTGTGTCAGGTACTGAGTGCACAGCCTAGCCCGTGCTGCCCCACTGTGCCTATCTTTTACCCAGTGCCTACTAGTTGCCCAGTGCCACACTGTAGCCCTCGGCTATGCTGCCACACTCCAAGGTGTTGATTGCTGTATTCTAGGCTTTGCTCAGTGCCCACATTTAGAGTCATTATGACCTCCGGGTGGCATGACCTTTTCACCATACGTGTAATGCTCCTGTGAGTCTCACAGTTCAGTTCACTCTGAGGCCTGCTTAACAGATTGATAGAGCTACTTTGTTGTTAATTGTCACACATTTTATGCTTCTTCATCCTTCTGCTTTCAAACTTGCACCATTATTGAGCTAACTGAAGTGTGTCCAGCTGCATGATGTTTTCATATGCTCGTGTCTTTTAATTAATATATTCAGACCCCTTACACATTTAATATAATCACTGCTGTTTTAGGGCTTACCACTTCCATTTACTGCTCAGCGTGTTTGTTTCCAGGTATTTTTCTCATTGTTTCCTTCCTCCTTACAATGTGTAACTTGGACATTACTTCAGGATTCTATCTTGATTTACTGACAGTCTTTTCGAGGGTAGCTCTCGGTACAGTTTTGACAGTGGCTGCTTTGGTGACACAGTGGATGTTTTATCTTCACCTACTACACCAAAATTTCAGGGCTTCAAGTGAAATATGGAAGTCTCACTTCTAGGTCCTGTTGTGGTCCATACTTTTTAAAATAATTAGAAAATAATTGCACATTTGCATGATTTGGGTTCTAGTGCACTGGTACAGGCTTCTTCTGCTGCATGCCTTTGGATCTGCTCCATCCCGGACCAGTGTGGCTTCTGTCGAATCCCTAAGGCTGTTTCTCCCCAGAGCACTCTTGTAGTCCATTTCTTCCTGCTCTAAGGGACTCTGTTGGATATGTGTTGGATCTCTTGCTATTGCCCCACAGGTCCTGAATTTCTTCATTTTTTTTTTCAGTCCCCCCCTTTTTGTAATATATTTAGTACATGGACTACAGGGTCTTACTTCGTACATTGGACTTATAGTGATCCTCCTGTTTTCAGCCTCTGAAGTGCTGGGATTACAGGCACCCACCTCCACACTCAGTCTCAGTCCCCATCTCTGTGTACCCCAAGGTGGGGCTGGTACAGCACATGGGGGATAGAAGCCCAGCCACTGTGCTCTGCCTAAGCAGGTGCTTTAGTCAGCTGAGCTACCTGACTGACCCTATTTTCAGCACTTTTGGTGAGTTCCATTGGGTGAATTCCATTCTGTGGTATCTACTGCTGAGCTCATCTGGCAAGGTTTACTTATGTCTATCATTGTATTTCAACTATTCCTTTAAAATCCATAGAACTTTGGTTTGTAATATATTTGTTTATGCTAAAGTTCTAGTTTTTTTCATTTATTGTGAAAAAATATGTATTGATCGTTGATGCATTATTTCCATGAGAACTGCTTTAGAGTTCATCATAGAACCTGAATTACTGGCAGGGTGCAGACAAGGGATAGGAAGACTTACTGCAGCCATGGAACATGATACAACCGAGACTAGTGTGCCCCTGTGGCTTCTCCTGGCAAGTTCAGACCGTACAGCACAGTTGGGGTGTATCAGCAGCATCCTCAGAACCTGGCCTGGGGTCACCCTTGTGGAATTATTTCCCTCAGCCACAGATACTGGCAGTTGCGAGTTCTCTGCCAGACTCTAATTCCCACAGCCTTACCTGCAAATAGCTTACAGACTTTTCCTTTTGTCTGCCCCCACCGGTTAGGAAAAAAGAAGTACAACAGTTAATCCTTCCTGCTGGTCTAAACTCTGGTCAGGACATGCAGCCAGTAATCTGCGAGGCCATGGAGTTAGCTGCTGCCTCTAAGCCCTAAACAAATCGGAGCGCCGCTGCGCTGCCCAGGCGGCTTTCTCCCTCCACATCTGCTGCTGGACATCTGTAATTTATTAGTCCTGTTATGTAACTCTGTTTTGGTGCCTGGACTTCCATTCCCATGACTTTGTGTCAAAACACATTTTTAAACCTAGGATTTGCATTTCACAATAGCGATGGCCTCGCTTATTTATTGCTCTCTGTGGTCCACCCCGGGGCGCTGAGCAATCTGTGACTGGTCACAAGTCAGGAGGAGGAGGGCTTCCTGCTGCATCAGGGAAGATGAATGTCTTTGTGGTGACCAAGCGAGAAGCACAAGGTCAGTTTCACACACGGCCAGCCCTGGGGCCCGGGCGCCAGTCTTTGCACTCAAGGGCCACCCGTCTGCCCTCGCCTTCTTCCTGCCACTGCAGCTTCCTCCGAGCTCTGGCTTCTCACCCAAGCCTTCATGGGGGCGAGAGCTCTTTCTTGGGTCAAACAGTTAGTGAACTTCACAAAGCCGCTCGTGACAGCAACTGTGCTGCAACTGCAGCTGAGCCTTTGATCTAAATAATAATTTTTGTTTAAAAGGAAAAATGTGAGTGTTCCACATCATAGGACAGCAGATGTGAACACCGGCCAGGCGCCTACCTTCTGTCCGGGGCTCCGGCCACAGCTGCCCTGCATCCCTTCCTCCCTCCACGCTCCCCGCCTCTCTGGTCCCACAGCAGGTCTTCTGTGCCAACAGCTCCGTGACTACCTCTGGACTGCAGGGAGAGGGCAGCACAGAGGTTCCCAGAGACTTAAGCTACCCCTGAGTAGCTGGGTTGTACAGGACCAACACCTTTCTGAAGGGAGCAGAGCTGGCTTTCTCCTTCCACCCTGATGCTGGGATGTGGAAATGCGTGTGACCTTGGATGGCACAGGAGGCGGTCCTGCCTGAGCGAGCTCTGGCCTCGGCACACAGCTGGAGCCTTGGCTGGCCGCGTGTGGGTCCAGAGGCTTCCTGTGACTCAGGACCCAGCTTCCAGGGATGGAGCCAGGCAGAGTCGGTCCTCCTCAGCCGGGCTGCTCAGGAGCCTGCTCAGCTCCTCCTACAGACTTGGCCTAGCCGGACTCAGTCTTCTGTTATGGGGCCTTGCAAAAATGATGTTATTGTATTCTTTTGTGCTTTTGCTGAACTTGACATAAGTTAGTTTGAAAGTCTCTCTGGATGTTAAGCTTTCTCTTCGGTTCAGAACTGAACACAGAGCCTGCAGCCTCAAGTGTGCAGGGTGCTGAGTATACACTTTTAGTTGTTCTGCAATTATAAAAATTTAGGCAAAGGAAAAGCAAATAGCTATGTTTGCATTCAGAAAACTCTCCCGTCTCACTTTATAATTTCTTACCTTTGGGTTTCATTTTGTTTTTCTAGTTTCTGGGGTGCTTTCTTGTTATTTTAAGCTTATTCAAAGAAAGCAATCCTACTTTTCTAGGCACTGTTTTTGGTTCAATCCTGCATAGGCCATGTCTTTGTTAACTGGGAGGTTGATAGCTTTCCAATTGGCAACACGTGCCTTCTTGGACTGCGGGCTAGAGCAGATGTGAGTGGCGTCGTGAGTGTAGTCACCGTCTTGTGCGCATTACGCTGTCACGCGGGGTGCGAGGGAGCACACTTCGTGAGCGCACCCACTCTCGCCGTCCTGTGTCTCACGACTCAGTCCCTGACCGGTCCCTGATCACGTGACCAAAGTGCGCAGCGCTGCGGAGGGGTGCTGTGCTCTGAGCGCCAGGCGGGGCTGGGCTGGGGCGCGCAGTGGCTCCACCTTCTCTTCCCTGTGGAGTTTTGATTCCGTCCGCTTCTCACGAAAAGGTTCCAAATGCTCAGCTGTGTTTATGGATATTTATTTGCCTTCCTTGGTTCTGCAGTCTTTTCTCTGTTTAATGATATTGTGCAGTTATGGGTTTTATGACTTCTTGCTTTTTTATGAATTATCCCCTTTAATTTTGATGATTTTTTGGTCTTTTCAAAAGTAAACTTTCCCATACTGATATAGTTATATCAGTTCTCTTGGAAAATGTTTCATGGCTCCTACTTTATATGCATTTATTTTTAACATGTCCACGTGCTTTTATGTAAAATGTGCTTCCTATAACTATATCATGTTGATATAGATAGATAGATATAGATATGTTAAACTTTGTATTTTAATGGAATTGTTCAGTTTTACATTTAATATTATTACTAATTGTGTTTACCTTTTCACTCTTACTTGATTCTGACTTGTCTAATTTTATTTCCTGTCTAATTTTGTTTCTAGTCAACTTTTTTGATTTATTTAAAATAATTTTTATCAATTATATTATCTTCTAGTATGTATATTATATATACATATCTAATATATTATATAATATATAATATAATTTATACATACATACATATATATGTATGCATGTATGTATGCATGTATGTAGTACAGGGTCTACAGGGCTTCACTATACAGATCGGACTTTAAGTGATTCTTCCTGCTTTTCAGCCTCCCAAGTGCTGGGATTACAGGTGTGCGCAGTCTCAGTTGCCGTCTCAGGGTCCCCCAGGGTAGGGTCTTTTGTATTATATTTTAGTCATGTTCTTTTATATTTCTTCCAACAGTAATTCTAAAAAATATAGTATACATTTCTGAATAATTAACATTTAAATTGATAGTTTCAATATTTCCATGAAAATGCAAAACGCTCCAACTCAACACCACTTTTACTCTAAATTGTAATGTAAAGGTTATCCTTTCCATTCACTTGGCTTTAATTTATTTTAATAATACACATAATAGTACATAATGTTCATGTTCCTTGTGGAAGTTGATACATTTACATAACACATCCTTTTTTTTTGGTGGTACCAGGGATTGAACTCAGGACCTTGTGCTTGCCAGGCAAGTGCTTATTCTATTGAGCATAACACATCTTAACTCCTTTTCTTCAAAGCAGATTGTTGAAATGTGAAATTTATTTTCCATACATCTTAGAAAGCTCACACTGGTATTATAGTTTCTTTAAACAGTTAACATTCTCTCATATTTGCTTTTCCTGCAATTCTCAGTTATTTGTGACTACTTCCTCTGGTATGAGTTTGGTTTTCTCAGCTGGATGAATTAGTTTCAGGATTTGTTATTTGTTTAGTTCTCACACAAGGCATATATTGAATTTATGTAGCTTAAAATGTTATTTTTATCTCATAGTAATATAATTATTTTCAAATGAACTACACATACTTAAAGTGTTATCTTGACAGATCTTACGAAAAATATTTCCATTAACCTAGAAGATTCTGCATGTCTCTCAGCGTCCAGCCCTCCATCTCTCTCTGTCTTGGGAAAGCTACCAATCTCACATCTTTCATAATAGAATAGTTTTTGCTGTTCAGAGTTTTACATAAGTAGAATCTTACAGTATGTAATCTTCCTTAAATTGTATCTAGCTTCTTTTATTTTATGTAACAAATTTAGTTTCAAAATCTTTGCTCAGTTTTCCTTCCTTGTTCATTTTACTGGCTGGTAGGTAGCCTGTCACATGAGTATAACTTGCTCTCTTCACGTATCTCTCTGTTGCTGGCGATTTAGGTTCTTTCTAGTTTGGGTTATTAGGCATAAAAGGTGACATGATCATTTACTGTAAAATTTGGTTTCAAATGTACTAATGGTAATAGGATAATTAGGTCATATAACCAATGTATTTTTTACACGGGGATTATAGGCACATGCCACCACACTAAGTCTTAGACACTGTTTCAGCATGTCCCAGGAACAGGGCCAGTATGGCAGGCTGGGGATCAAACTCCCAGCCCCTGTGTCTGCCTAGGCAAATGCTTTAATCCATTGAGCTCTCTGGCTGGCCCTTGAATTAAATTTTATTATTCAGGAAAAAATCCTGTTTCATATTTATTATGCGAATCTTTTCTCTCAGTCTGTGAAGGAATTTTAACCATGTCTTTTGAACAGCAAAAGATTATCATTTTCATTCTTCCACTTATAATGTATGAATTTTGAATACTTCATTTGCCAGATCAATCTTTTTTTGTTGTTGTTATTATTTCAGTAAACACTACTAGCCAGTTACTGTTGACATTCTTAGAAGACTTCCCTAATAATAGAAAAGTGTATTTTTAGAAATTCAAATATTCACCAAAGTAAATATTTTATGTACTAAGGTTGGCTTTTAAGTGGTAAAAGAATACATATAATGTATGTTTTCAGATCAAAATTAAATGAACTGAAAAAGAAAAAGTATACCTGGAAAATCTGAATGAATGGTATCCAAAGAGCACACCTCTAAATAACCCATTTATCAAAAGACATATTAAAGTACAAATATGTTGATCTAAAATAAAACAAAAATGTAACATGCAAGGTTTGTGACACATAGCTAACAAGTCCTTAAAGAGACATTTAGAATATTAAAATTTTATATTAGAAAATAAGAAACATCTAAACCTTAATAGATTACAAATATCTGTCCATAAAATAAACAACCTATATGAAGCTTAAAATATTTACATAAGCATTATGATCAAAATGTTTACCTAAAATGTTCATTAACATGTTTATATTTTAGATATTAAAAATATCACAATAGCACCCAAGCAAACAGAACACTTAAGTATAAATATAACAAAATATGTGTAGGATTTCTAGATGAAAAACTGTAAAACAATGATGAAGGAAAGAGGAAAAGGACCTCACGATCTAGAAAAAATATGGACTTTCACCAATTAGAAGATTCAGTCTGCCAAAGTCTCACCCTCCCTCCCCCCCCACTCGTCAATGTGCTCTCCCCCAGATTCCAGCGCTTGTGTGTTGTGTATCGATACTCTGAATCTAGAATTCATGGAGAAAGGCAAAGGAATTAGAATAATCCTGACAATTCTGGGGACCAACAATGAAACATGACCCAAACACTTCTGGAGAAAAATAAACAAGTGAAGCAAAGCAATCACAAAGCTCGCACTACAAAACTTTCAGACTTACTGCAACTCCACAGTAACCAATATAGCGTGACACCGTTGTTGCAGTAAACAATCCAATGGAACCGAGCAGAGGGCACAGACATAGGCACACACATTTATTGATACGTGGTTTTGGCAGAGTAGCTCTACTAGACACAAAGTAGAAAAAGCTTTGTCACACACTGTAACTTGTGGGAATGCAGAGGTAGAATGCCAGTGGGGACAAATGCACCCACCAACATCGCAAATGATGACAGAATGCAAGGTCTGGCTCCCAGAAGCGAAAGCAGACAGTGGGAAGAACTTGGAGGTAGAATGCAGGAGGGTGAGCAGAGGGGCTGTCCTGCAGCCACTTGGTGGTGCCAGAGGACCTCGTGTGGGGCTCTGCAAAGTGTGCCACAGGAACTCTGAAAGGATGGGTGGAGTGGGGGCCCACGCCTCAGAGAGGAGAGAGCTTCAGTACCATTTGCAAACCCCACCCTGGAGCATGTCTGTGCTCAGCCACATAGAATCATACTGGGATTTCACATAATTACAGTGTATGAGTTTTGAGTGTGTCCTGGTCATTATTTGATTTTTGTCAAAATTGTTTAAGATTGTATTGGTCAGAAATGCATGGCTGAGTAGGGAATAAAGAGGGAGATCTACACATAAACTTCCCAAGTAGGGAACAAAGAGATAGCTCTGAGCTTGCCTAAGGTGTCCTCAGAGCCCTGAGAGACATCTCCTACTGCACTTGCTATTCCTCCCACAGGGTAAGGACACTCGACATGGTGCAGGTCAGCAGGTCACTGGCTGCCCAAAGCTGTGCCACCCTGAGTCCTCAATGCCGCCTCTCCCTCTCGTTGTCATGGTTCCTACTCTGGTAATCATACACTCTCACCATATGCCACTGCCACCATATTCCCTATCTTGGGAGGTACCATGCTAGCTGCCAACTCTGTCTTACTTCAGGCAGGCAGAAATTGCTCCTGAAGGGCCGTGCCTTTCAATCAGCCACACGAACAGCAGGAGCAACTTTCCCTGTCTTCACAGTCTCTGAGTAACTGTACTCCAAATTTTGAGGTGCTGATGTGCCAACACAATGTGAAGAAAAAAGGCTCAGGGCTACGGCTGAAGAGGTTCTAAGCACTGAGCACTAGCCTGGCAATTCAACTCCAGAGTTTAGACCCTAGGCTGTGTCTCCCAGGGGTGACCTCTGGACTGCCACTGTGCACAAAACCTTACAGAGGAGATGTTCGGGAGCCCCTTGGGGGAGATGAACCTCTAGAGCAGGTAACCCACCCAGATGAAGACAACTTTCCCCAGATGAAGACTAACACCAGACTTACACTGTGAGGGAGAGAACTACAGCAATTGTAACCCTTTGTGTCCTAGCCAATGACAGCCTGGGGCTTTCCATGCCTTCTTCCTCTGGGGGCTTGTGCCTTCCAGTCTCCAGTGTCCCCTCACTTTCCACGATGCAGGGTTCTGCGTAGTTGGAGGCACACTACCTCTCAGCTAAAGCGTCCGCGCTCCTGTCCTTGTGTATTTCTGTCCCTGGTCTCTTTGGTTATGAATCTAATTTCTGGTTTTAATATTCTCATAACATCTCTAATTCAGATAGAGAAACTCTTAGTTTTGATCTCACTCTCTTTAAGTGATGGGCAGACTCTTGGCACCAAGGTCTGGGACAAATTAGCTGGTTTCCTTAGCGACTGTACTCAACATTATAGTGCCATGTTAGATACAATGTTAGCGAAGTTCTTGCAAGTTACTTTACTCAGAGAAGCAGTTCGGACAAGCTTCTTCCTATTGCATTGACATTGATCATCTGAGCAACACAGCAATATTCTTTTAAAAGTTCCACCTCGTGTCTCGTGTCCACCAACCCTAAACTATCACAGTACAAAGCTTTCCCACTGCCAATTTTCATCCTGACAATTGCATACGTTTATAATTTCTTCCCCCTTCTGACAGAGTTAGCTATCAGTATGCCCAGTGGTCCTTCTTTTTAAAGAAGTACTGCTTGTAAACCTAGTCTTGCTTGCCAAAAAACTTGCAATCTGGTGCAGAATTTATAATCAATACTTAATCCTTGCAAAGCATGAACTCAGGCAACTTTCACAGCATGGACTGTGTCTCCCTTTATCTCTCTCTTGTGCTGCTGTGTTGGGTTTCCAGGACTCTGTTTTAACAGAGCAACAGGGATGTGGAGACTTGCAGTCCTGAGAATCTTTACAGGGAACTTAGATGTTAAGAATCCGAGGACCCCTGGGAAGCCACCATTCACACTGCATGCTGTTCTTTTGTGCTGAGGGCTTCTCATTTATGAGTGATGTGAGACAGCAGCTCTCTTCTCTTCTGGCTTCCTGAAGTCTTTCCCAGAAAGAAGTGTGGCTAGTCATCTGGGTGTGTGCACATTGATGTGTGTGTGTGTGTGCATGTGCATATGTACGCACACTCGCACACATGAGTATGCAAGGCAGGCAGCATTGTTGTCATTCTTCTTTAAACTTCTACAACTTTTTAATTGTCACATAAAATGGTACTGTTTGTGAGGTACCATGTCATGTTTCCATACACTTTTTGGGATGGTCCAATTAGGGGGAGCACATCTAGCCCTTTGAGTGGGTATCATCATGGGGCAAAAACATTCAAAATGTGCTTGAGTTTGCTTGCTTGATGCTTCACCACCCTCTTCTTCCGTAAAGCGTGAGACCTCCCTTCCCTCCTGAGACTCTGCTCACTGCTTTCTCGTCCTCTGTCTTCCTCATTCTCTACAGACTCCTGGGTCTGCAGGCTCTCACCTCTGTCAGATCAGTTTCTCTATATTCTAGCTTTCTGGCTGGCTTGTATATCATCCCAGGTGAGGAGTTTAAATACCCCACCCACAAACCATTAGAACTAAAAATGAACTCAGCAAAATTTCATACATGTACAAAATCCATGTATGAAAATCATGATTTTTTTATATGCTCAGTGGGTGGACCTGAGAAAGAAATCAAGAGAACAAGCCCATTGAGAAATGCACAAAAAATAAAAATAAGAAAACATAAACAGAACCCTGGAATATATTTAGACAAAGAGATGAAAAATTTCTATATTGCAAAGCATAAACCATTATTTTTATTAATTTTATTGAGAAACAAATAGCAATGAGATAGTTTCAAAGGCAATTAGTAGGTCAGTTTCAATTATTAATACATTGCATATTGTCTTCATACTGGTTATTTATAGTACAATATGCAGACATGATATCCTGTCCAAACACTATTAGTACAAATCTTTCAAATCTTTCTTCTCATTAAATTAAGAGAAAGTATATATATATATATATATATATATATATATATATATATATATATATATATCTTATTTTGTATATATAGACACAAAATGGTCCTGCATTTATATCCCCTTTTTTGCTTAGTTTTCTCAAAAATGGGTATTCCATTACCATACTGCAGGTGTGTGAATTCAGCAAAATATTCCAATATAGTACAGTAGTCCATAACAGTAGTGGGTTATCCATAGGACTGGCAATGTCAGGAGTTGTCGACTTGAGCTTTTTACATCTCAGCATATTAATATGGCTTTACTTTTTATACCTGTTTTGTACTTTTCTGCTGGATGGTTAGCATAAAAGTAAAGCAAGACCTACATAACAAGAAATGTAACTTTTGTATTGACAAAGTCAGTCAAATTCCCCCAGGATTTACCCTGAAACCCTGCACCAAAGTTTATGGATCCTTTGTCACTGTCAGCCATGTGGATGAGTCACAACCATTGCTTGACCAATTTGCTTTCTGTGAAAGCCTGACAGAATGTTTTCTTTCCATCTGACTCTCCTTAGGCACACTCTACATAATTGATCACTTTCCTCTGTGGCCCCATGTCTTCTTGATCAGAAAATTTGGGACACCACTGAGTTACAGGATGTTATAGTACAGGTTTTCTTATGTCCTGAGTGCTCACTGACCTTGAAAGGCTAGGGCCATTATTAAAATAAATAGAAAAAAGCATAAAACATGGAGAGATATCCTTTGTTCACAAGTGGGAAGAATCTATGTCAAAGAGCCCCAGCACCCAAAGCCATCCTCACATTCACTGTAATCCCCATCAGCATGCTAACGGCATCCTTCCCAGAGCTAGACAACAGAATTCTAAAATGTATGCAACTTTTTCTGATGCACAAAACCTCTCAATATCTAAGCAACCTTGAACAACAAATTCAGCAAGAGATATAAAAATACTTGACTTTCAAACTAGAAAGCTATTGCTGTTGTCTTTTGTTTGTGAATGAATACAAGTCTTCAAAAAGTGAAACAACTTATTTAAGTTCACTCAAAAAAGTTCAAGGGCCAGTATTCATGCTTTCTCAAAATTGCATGAAAACTAAACACATAATTAGTAGAAGATTAACTCAAATTCTTATAAAACTCAAAATCCCCAGAAATTGTCTATTAACTACACCTTGTTATGAAAATTTATTTAATTCATCAGTGTATCTAAATGTCCCACAATTCCATGTGTTGGTCTATTTGGGGGGAGTTAGTATTTTACTGTCTTTATTGAGATAACATTCATGAGCCACACAACTCAGGGTTTTCAGAATAGTTTCTGAGTTGTGTAACCACAGGATGATTTCAGAGCATTTTTATTCTAAAACATTCAGCCCAACCTAACCACTACCACATTTCGCCTTCTATGGATTTGCAAGTTCTGGATATTTCACCTTGAAAGAATCATGGGTTCTGTGGTCTTTTATTACTTTCAAAGCTACCGATTTGTCCTAAGATTATATCAAGCTGAATTTATGATGCCTTTAAATTACTATTAAAGAACAGGCTTGAGTTGCTTATTATAACAGAGAATACAGAGTTTGAGGAAAAATCTGACCATAAACAAGTATTTAAAGAGCTCAGAAATCAGAAGTCAAAATTGGTATAAAATTTCATGATGGGGAAAATGCAAGATGTTTATAATGAAACCAATTCCTAATTAGGCATAAAACGTCAGAAATTCTGGCCATGCAGCATCATGGAGGATGTCGTAGTCATGTTAAGCATAGGTGTCAAGTATCCACACAGTGACTATTGATAGGAAACCAAGTGTTCAGATACAGCCTGTGGCTGCTGGCTTTCCTGGCTCCCTGTAGCTCCCTTCAGGGCTTTCCTTCCCCACTCGGGCGAGTGCAGATGGATCAGATTCAGCTCCAAAGGGCAAATGGATTTTCCAGACCTCTGCACTGGGCCTAAATATAGACTCTGGGTGGAAAGAGCCCGGGCCTACACCAGACCTTACGGTTTAGTCTTTGATTCACTCTTGGGTCTCTGACAACTCCCTTTTGTACCCTTCCGATTCCTACTTTATGCAGCACAGGCAAAACTTCAAAACTTTATGCTTTGTTTTATATATATAGTGATTAATTAATGTGGAAAAATGCTTAGTCTAGGGCCTGATTGTGCTGTGAATCCTCAGAAAAAAAATATGAATACTTCCAAGGGACTCTCTCTTTTTTTAGGTCATTAAGAGAAGATTTTAAATAGCTTACCTGTAAATTTTGCAAGAAATCATAAGAACAGCTGGTTTCCATCTGAAACTACCATTCAGATGAGCCATAAATCTTAATTAGTTTCCTAGAATTGGCACAGACAAACTGCTAATGCAAATCCCAGCCTCCTGAAGCTTTTAGGGGTGCAGTCAGCTGTGTCCTCTCCAGCTGCTCTGGGCCTCTCTGCTGGCCCTTTGGCCATGGCCTCATGCTCTATGGCTGCAGCTTGATATTTTGGGGCACATAGCAGAGAAACTGTCTTCAGCATGAAGAATCGCTATTTTTCTTTTAAAATTAAAAACCAAAAAAATTTTTTAAAAAAGTTTTTTTAAAAAACAGCCCTGCTTCCCAAAAGAAACTCCCAACCTGCTAGATGTCGAAAATGCCCAGTCTGCATTCTCTAAAATTGAGGAATGAATCCCAGGGGCAATGAAGATTAAGGCTAGGAGGAACTTACTGGGAGGAGAAAAGTTTCTGCCTGAGAGGGACTGAAGGGGGCCAGAAAGTGGGGATCCTCCAACCCCGCTTCTTAGGGTGGGCAAAGCCACGAGGCAAGGAGGATGTAGGGAGGGACAGAACTATAGCTAGTAGGTTACACGCATAGTAGCTTAGGTGATACTGACCCAATGGCAGATCACAACATGGGTTTGCGGTGGGACAAAACTGTGGCCAAGGAATCAGATTACAACAAGTGTAGTTGCTAGAGTAATATTGATTAGATGGGGATCAAATGGGGAAACGGGGCTCACAGCAAGTGCACAGGGCAGACAAAATTTTCCTGCAAGGGGAGCATCAAGGAGCTTTGGCCCTCCACCCCGGCGTGCTTGACGCCGACTGAGAACGTCATGGATCAGCGCTGCTCATCCTAGGAAGCGTCCTCTTTTCCTTGTGGCCTGGCCCCTCCAGCCGCAGCTGTCTCCTTCCCTGACCTTTCCAGGGCCCAGCCCTGTCTGGCTGCCTGCAGTATTTCTGCCTAACTTAGCTATCTATAGTACTTCCTCCGGAGGGACCAACAGAACAGGCAACGGAGGGGCGTCTTCCTTTGCACCTTTACATTTCTGGGCTCCTAGACATCTGGATATCGTCCCTTTCCCAGTCCTTGGAGGCACTCAGGCGTGAATCAGTGACTCACATGAGCTTCCTCCGACGCTCAGCGCGTCAGATTTCTCGATGCTGTCAGCCGGCACGGACAGACGCACCGGTGCTTCGGTTCATATTTCCTTAACCTCAAATGGCATTGAACTCTTTTAACGTGTACAGTGTTCCATCCATCCGGCTTCTACGGTGATTGTCTGTTTCCAACTTTCATCCAGTTTTTACTCTGTTTCCTGCACTGTTTGATTTTGAGAGAAAGTTTATATCTGAAACGGATGCCTGTTTTCAGAAAGGCCCGCAAGCGTCTCCTCCCCGCCTGCAGCTTGGCTTCTCCTCTGTACTGGAAGAGCGGTGTCTTCTCCTTCATGCATGCGCTACATTTTGAATAGGGATCGTGTATTTACTGTCAGTTCTTTTTGGCAGAACTGGGGATTGAACTCAGGCCCTTGTGCTTGCGGGGGAAGCACTTATTCCACTGAGTCTTCTCCTCGGCCCCTTACTCTCAAATTTAAAACATGTTTGCTTAACATAAGTTCACAAAAAATGTTTTCCTGTGATGTGTACCAAAACTTAGACGTTATTTTTTACATTGTGTCTGGGGCCTCTTTTGAATTCAATTTTTGCATAGTATAAAACATGGATGAAAATTAATTTTTGGCCTAAAATCCAACATATTTGTGAAAATGCTATCTTTTCCTCCACTGAATTATCTCTCGTGAAAATCCATAGACCTTAGAGTGGCTGGCCCCGGGTTCTGCGTGCCGTACACATACCGCGGGCCTGTCTGCATGCGTGTAGGCCCACCCCACTATCTGTTGCATTTTCAGGTTAAGCTTTGAAGTTAAGCAAAGTAACTCTATCCATTTGTTATCCTGCTTTAAAGCTGAGTTCTTAATCTAGTTAACTTGAGTGTCTAACTGAAGCCTAAAATCAGTTTTACAATTTCTGTGGTGACAAGAAGAAGATTGCTCTTTTGTGGTTGGAACTGCAATGACTTCATAGAATAGTTTAGGTGACCTGGAGTCTTGACAGCACTGAGTCTCCTGAACCATACTTTTCTATTTATTAGGTCTACTTTAATTTCTTTCAAAGATATTTATAACTTTATTTTATTTTTAATTTTTATGTATTTAGTACAGGTCTCACTATACAGATTAGACTCAGTGATCTTTCCGTTTTCAGCCTCCCAAGCACTGGGATTACAGTTGTGCACCACCCTTCCAAGTCTCAATCACTGCCTCAGCTGCCCCATGGGTGGGGCCGGCATGGTTGGGGATCAATCCCTGGTCCCCAGTGCTTGTCTGGTTGGCCCTAAAGATGTTTATAACTTTAAATGAATGTCTTACTTATTGACAGATATATCCCTAAATATTTTTCATGGATGATGTTTTTATAAATGCTGTTGTATTCTCAACTGCAATGTCTTATCTCCATTGCTACCTTTGAACTACGTTTTTATTTATTTATATTATATCCATCAATCTTTTAGTGCTTCTTTATTTATGATTTCTGAGAGTTCCATAGGATTTTCTACATAGGTGATCATTCCTTGACGAACAAAAATTATTTTGCTTTTTCTATTTAGAGACGTAATGTATTTATCTTCTCACAGGGTACTGGCTGAGAATTAAAATACAGTCATGAGGGTGTGTGTCATTGGCACTTTCTTGAACCCAGGAAAAGTATGCTTTGCTCCGGTTCTCACATGAGAACTTGATGAGCTCCATCAAGCTGGAGAAGAATGTCTCAGAGTGTGTGGGGCGTATGATAGAAACAAATGCTGGGCTTCTTCAAGCACTTGCTCAATGACTATTAAGAGCAACATAGAGGGTGAGGCTCCAAACAAGATACCTGGACAAGGTTGTGTTGTCCAAAACCAAAGAATGGATTTTAGGAACAATGGAAGTTAAGAGCAGAATATATTTACTGCGGGAAAGAAAGCTCCTGTCCAGGAGAGGGACAGAAAGGAACCCAAGTAGGTTGCCCAGGAATATGCCTTTTCTAGGGAATTTTGTAGAGCAAAATCATGAGGTGAGGCAGGTCTAAGGTAGAAAACATGGGAACTCGCACATAAGTTGGGACAAAACTATGGCCAACCAATAAGACCACAAGTACAATTGCTCAGGTAAAATTGATTAAACCTGAGTCAAATATTGAAGCGAGTCACATAGCAAGTGGACATGAATACAAAACAGGGGCTCTTCCTATAGGAGTTAGGTCAGTGACTTTCTGGCTTCTTCAAGGTGACTGACACTGACTTAGAATATCAACCCCTGATGCCCACCACTAGGGAGGTGTGTGGCTACTCTTTCACCTTGAGGTCTTGCCCACCACAGAGGTGCCCTCTCTCCCACAGCCAAAAGGTATCTTGTCTTCCATACTGGCTCTTCTGAGGGCTTGGCCCTGTTGGACTGTCTATTTTTCTATCTAGCTCAGCTGCCTACACCAAGATGATTTGTTCTCCTAAATTTTATTACTATGATGAATTACATTTATTTATGTTCAAACAACCTTTAATTCCTGAGATAAGCTGGCTCTTGTCTGTCTGTATCTTGGTAAACTATATTAGGATCTTCCTGTATTTTCCTGTCAGCTTTCTGCTTGTAACTATCTTCATTACCCAGTACCACAGGCCTCCTGGGATGGAGCACTCGCTCCCAGCAGGACTGGCACGAGGTCACTGGAACTTCTGCCCTCCACGCTTAGTTGAATTTACTGGTGATGCTGTCAGGGGCTGGGATTTTCTTTGTAGGAAAGTTTTACAAATAATTTTGATATCTTTAATGGATTCTCTTCTTGAGTAAACTTCAGTAGGTTTGATCTTTGGGGTATCCTTTTCTATTTCCCTGGAGTTACTAAATTTATTACCACAAATGATCTAATGTTCCTTTAATTTATAATTGCAGAGCTGCAGTGCTCTGTCATTCCCAGTGCTAGCAGACTGTGTGCTGCTCTCTTCATTTCTTGACCCACCTAACTTTTTGGTTCCTTCATCTTTCTATTATTTTTATTACTGTTTTCTATTTCATTGACTTCTACTTGGGTCTTTAATATTTTTCATGGCTTTTGTGTAGCTTCATTTGTTCTGTATGGGCATGTGGGAGGTACTTACTGCTCTAGATAGGCTTCTACCTGTCAATGCATCTGGAAAACTCTTATGTGTAATGTTTTCATTCAATTCAAACATTTTCCAATTTCTTTCTTTTAGTTTCCCTTGAGAAATGGTCTGATTATGCAGCTGTGCAGTTTATGCTGTCCTTGAACTCTTTATGCAGTATAAGCTGGCCCCTAACTTATGATCCACCTGCCTCAGCCTTGGGAGTTCTGGCTGGCCTAATCCACACCTGAGTCCAATTTCTTTATTAAATAACATGAGTTATTTAAAACATACATTAATTTCTTTTTAGATATTTGGAGATTTTATAGTGTCTTCTCACTTTTGACTTCCCTCTGTCAAGGGCCATGTTAACTTCCTTCCAGAGTGCTCACGGGTATGGATGGAATTTTCTCAGGCTTATGGGCGATCACTTTGCTGTCCAGAGCACAGCTCGTCTTGGTGTGTGCTCCTCAGCGCTCGTGTGTGCTGCACTGAGGAGGGAGACTGGCTCTCTATCATGTGCTGGGGCCAGGTGATTGATGCGTTCTCCAAATCCTTTCCATCCTCACTGATTTCCTGTCTTTATAGTCTTCACTAAGAAGTAGAAGTAAAATTTCTGGCCAGAGTTGTGTGTTGATTCCTCTTTTAAATCTTATCATGAGTCTTTAAATGTTAAAGCTGTGCTCCTAGGCACCGAAACATTCATGTGCTGAACTGAAAAGTTCATCCGTGAAATGATGCTGTTTATCATTGCTCATATGCTGTGCTTTGGAATCTTCTGTACATAGTACTAACATGACAGCTACTGCAGCTTCCATTTTATTGATGTATTTATGGTCCATATCCATCTTTTTACATTCAATGCATTTATTTTATTATATTTAGGGAAAATTTCTTGTAGGCAGCATATGGTCGGATCTAGCTTTCTGAAATTTATCTACTCTGACAATATTTGACTTTTAATTCATGTACTGAGATCATTTAAATTTAATTTGCTGTAATTACATATAGGCCTGGGAATAGATTTACCAACTGAGTACTGTTTATTTTTCATTTATCTCATCAGTTCACTCCTTTTAAAAATATGTTGTGTTTTATGGTTGTCTGAGGTTTATACCACATACTTACACCTTATTGCAGGGTTTGCGCAGCCACTGGGGTATATAACCCAGCGTGCAGGGTCTTTTCCTTGGCCTTTTATTTGTGTGCTGTATTTATTACTTTTTTCTCTGACATGTCAAGAGGAACTTTCCCCACGCACCTGCTCACACTGTGAGGGCTGCTCAGGGTGGCACTGCTGGCCAATGGCATCTCACACGGGGTCACCATTCCTTCACTCCTGGGGCTGACCCCCATACTCCACTTACCTAACCATGCCCTACTCTGGGGAACAGGTGCCTTATGTAGAGACTCAGCCTCCATTCTAGTTCTGAGCTGCTTCAAAGGGTAAAGAAAATCCACACACATCCTGGTCATAGCTCATGCCTGCCTGCCTCCATCAGTTTAACCCAAGCAGGTGGATCCCTGAGATTCTGCGGGCCCTGCAGGTCTGTCGTCTGCTCTCCACACCTCCCAAGAGTACAGAACAATTGTAAGTATCACCATGGAGTCTAGGACAAGTTTACACAGAGAGTTTTCATTGACCTTACTATGTGAGGGCTTTCATGAATGGGTCTGCTTCTGAATCATGTTAGGGTTTCACTTCCTGATAGGATTCAGACTTTGGGGCAGAGTGTCCTTGCAGACAGATGCTGCCCTCCTGGGCTCCCACTGGGCCTGTACAGTGTCAGCAGCAAGACGAAGGGTGTGCCTTCTGCCTGCAGCACTGTGCCCTCACACTCTTCCTAAGTGCCTGGTCAGTCTTTCCTGACTCAGCAGACCCCATGAGCACCAGGTGGGATGGAGTCTGGCTGGATGAGGTCAGTCCTTGCCCCTTCTTCTTAAGCCCTCTCAACCCCCAAATCTGTTCAACCATTCCAGGTCTAGGGTCTTACTCCAGGCTGCTCAGTGTGATGAAGTGGGAGGCAGGAGCCAGCAGCTGGGAGTGGGCGTGGGAGGTGGCAGCCCTGTCTTCCCAGTGAGTAAATTGAAAATAATTGGAAATAAGTGTCAGGGAAGGGCCTACATTCCAGGACTGGGGTAATTTGAGCAACAGCATCTCTGTGTGTCCAAAGAAGTGGTTGGTGTCATGGTCTAATGGGATCTGTGGTAGAATAAAGCATCACACAAGAGAGTTTCACTGTGCTTGGAGAAATGCAGGCTTCGGCCAGATGAGTTAGAAATGGCTTTCAGGGCCAGAAACGTCCATGTGTTTTCAGATGCACAGCACAGGTAGTCAGGGTGGGAGCATCAGCAGCCAGCACAGAGGGGAGAGGAACTGCGCTCAGTGTTGTGGACCTCACTGCAACACAGTGCCACCTGGATGGGACGTGGTCCCAAGCAGGGATCTGGCCAGCCCCAGCCCTCCTGCCTGGGGTCCTCTCTTGACTTTCGTGTGTTGGTGGCTATGTGTGATTGCTCAGAGGCGTGCACACAATCATGAGGTTTATCACTAGTAGAGCAAGTTTTCCCATATCTCACTTAGGTTGGGGGGTTTTGAGGTGGGGTGATCATGTGCTTTTAGAATGAACCTGAGTGGGTCCTCGTGAATGTGGCACCAAAGAGCAAACTTGTGTTTGCAAAACCTGGAGCCTTGAGAGTGACCCCCACGGCAGCACGACTGCCTACTTCAGGGGCAGTGGGAGGGTAGACACTTACTGTCCTCCAGTCAAGTATTTGAGCTAGGTGAGCGCCTCTCTCTGGCCCTCTAAGCTGCAATTCTTTTGAAATTGGCATTTGTATTTTCTGCATTTAACCACTCATCTATACTCGGGTGATGTTTCATAGTGAAATCTACACAACCTGGCAATGAAAAATCTCCAGTTTCTGTACCCTAACTTGTGTTGCTGGGACACGGCAGATGTTGTGGTCTGTGGGTCACACCGCACTCAGCGGGTGCTCAGCACATGCACTGTCAGCTGCTATCCACTGCCATGCCTTAACCAGATCAGACAAGGACACGTGGCTGCCTCCCACCGTTCATGCCTACACATCCTCCTCGCCTCTGCGACACCCAAGCTCACAAGCACTCATTCCCGCCGGGCGAGGCCAGTCCTGAAATCCAGGAGACACAGCAACAACGCTCCTCCTCTCTGGGAGCTCGCACTCAATGGTGCCCTGGCGAGGTGGATGGGACACTTCTTAGTGTTGCGCAATGCAGATGTTGGAGACTCTAGAGTTGCAGACTCCTGCTGCTGCTGAGCCAGGCCAAGGAGGTTCCCTGCCAACATGCATACTGTGGCAAAAAGAAGAGGTCACTGCTGCCACAGAGCTTCATTGCTGCAGCTATGAACTAACTGCGGAGACTGTGGACTTGGCCTTCACTATGCACACCTCAAAAGGCTGCCACACACTCTGATGTGTCACCCAGTGCCACCTTTAGCACTGTGGCTTGCACTGCTTCATTAAGCTGAACTCTCATTACCAAACTCCAGGAATCTCACACCAAAGTATCTGCCTTAGGGGGAAGCTAGCAAGTACTCTGTTCTGCTCCATTAGAACCCATGCTAAGTATTTGGTTACCTTCGCCAAAAGTCACTGAAACTCCTCTGGTCACTTGGTCACTGGAATGTGGATGGGGTTCTGGAAGAGCATGTATAGGACTCACCATTTACTTGGGGACCAACACCCACGGGAAGGAACAAATTACTTGAAAGGCAGAACACTTATGTAAACAGAGGGAAAACTTAACGATTTCACTGGGTAACGTGAGGGGGTGAGCAGGGGCACAGTGAGCAGGCGGGCAGCAAAGACCTCCAGGAGCTGGGGCCTTTGCACCAGGCCGCAGGCTCTGTGGCTTGATTCTACATGTTGTACCAACAAGTTGTTCTGCACATACAATAAAATATAAAATAAAATAACTAACATAATAATAAAAATACTAAATACTTAAGGGATTTAGATTTTTAAAATATAATAATGTTCATAACTATATTAAATCATAAAGTTAAAATGGGTAAAGAGGGGCTAGGGAGAGTGCAGTAGAATAAGCATTTCCCTGGCAAATGCAAGGGCCTGAGTTCAATCCCCAGTTCCACAAAAAAAAATCAGTCAAGAGTTGGAAAATATAGAAGGATAATCATATTATCATATACCAAAGATTAAAAATCTTAGAAATTATGATTGAGTACATAAATTAAATGGTAAATATTCATGTTATACTTTGCATGGGATATATATAATTATACACATGGTATGCTATAATTATACACAGGATATTCCCAGAGGAGTGTCAGGAATTCTGTCAGTGTGCTGACATGATAGTGTTGATTTTGTTTTTTTCCTGTAAGCTTTCCAAAGTTTGGAACGAGAATAAACTCTTTGTAAATAAGAAATGGCCAATGAGTCATTTAAAATAAATCAGACCTGGAACAACTCTCAAGTACTTTCTCAGCGGGATTCATGTAGTATGAGATAACCTCCAATTCCATGGCCTAAGTATTCCAAGTAGACAGTCTTTACTCTAAAGAAAGACAGATTGCCCAGAAATTCAGCCTCTGGACTGGAGCTTGGGGTTGCGGAGTAGAGACAGTCTCTCTCTCTAGGGCAGGAAGGATCGGGCTGCAGGCTGGGACACGCAGATGCCACAGGCGTGTGCAGGCCCACCGTGAGAGTCCAGGACAGTGGAAAGGGCCGGGGTGCCTTGCTGGAACTATGGACTAACTGCACAGAGCAGAGGACAGGTAAGCCCTGGTGCACACCTCTTGTGGGCATCACATGCTCTCATGTATCACCTGAGAGCAAAAAGCCTGGCATTGATTAAACTGAGCTCTTGTTGCCAAAAGCCAGGAATCCCACAGCAGTGACCTCTCGTTTCTGCCATCAGCATCCACGTGAGCAAAGAACCCCTGGCCCAGCCCATCATCAGAAGTGTAGACTGCAGCACCAGGGCCTGGATTGCGCAGCCCTCGGAAGTGTCCTGAACTCCTCGTCAGGGCTCTGTGCAGTGTGAGCGCCTGGAGAGGAAAGGCTTTCTGCCGCATCTCTTGGACTCCAGGCCCAACCTTGCCTGGAGGGATGAGTGCCCCTGAGCCTGGGTGTAGCAGCGGCGCGCAGGAGGCACAGGCGCGAAAGGCACTGGGACTGCGGCGATCTTGGTGCCTTGGAGCTGTTGCCTACTGCTGAGCTTCACGAACTGCCTGGGAAATATGCTGCGCTGTCCTTCCTACACACCATTTGTGCTGTGCCTGGTTTCCAGACTTAGGCTTTCCTTCTGGTCCTGCATTGCTACAGCTTAAGCTCTGCGCAGGTGTGGCTTTAATTGTTTGTGGGCCACAGAGAGCCGTGGAGTGTTTCATGCGTGGCTGTTCCTTTTCGTGAGAGTTGCGCAGGACTGGAAGTGGGCTCCGCCCTTCCTTGCGGTGATGTCCTTTCCTTCTTTCTCCCCATCTTTTATGATGTGATTAAATGTGTAGGTACTGACACGCCAGTCAGCTTTTACTAATTTTTTTTTTTGTTTTGAGCATCAGCTTACACGCTGTCTATAGACAGCCTTCAAATTTAATCACTTTTCATCCATATTCTCCCTTCCATATAAGTCTACCCAATATATTTTAAAAGGCCAGTTCTTACCATTTTGTGATCTAGAAATTCCCTTGCTTCTGCCTCCCACACTGCAGTTCTCTGCGCTCACCTCAGCTATTCGTTGTTGTTCATTTACTGCCATAAATGCACCTGTATGTTTCCAGTAATTACTTCCAAAGTTGTTTCACCTTGCTAGCTTCAAGTTTAGAATAAGAAAATCATTTTGTTATTTGAAAAGAATCTCATGTTTGTGCACCTCGAATTTCTTTGCGCACTTTATGATTGCTGACGATGTATAGAGCACTGCCTGTAGAAGGGTGGTGGGGTAGAAACAGCCTCACTAGGGAGTGGGGAGATGGTTCAGTGGAATAAGCACTTCCCTGGCAAGTGCAAGGGCCTGAGTTCAATCCCCGGTTCTGCAAAAAAAAAAGAAACAGCCTCATGAGCCCCCTGCTGCCGGGGGTGGGAGCTCGTCCTGCTTCTGCCGGAGGGATGAAGAAGTGGCCGATAGGCACGCAGGAGGGGCCTCACTGAAGACACCGTGCACACTGTGCCTACCCACACGTGGGCGGCCTCCATGCCTTACACCAGCCGCCCACCAGCCCTACTCACAAGATCCATGTGAGAGTGACCCGGAGAGAGGCTGGGCTCGGCTTTGCCAGCCCTTCAGGGCCAGGTGCCATGAGAATAACATGAGTACAAGTTGTGGTTTTCAGATTTTAATTCTATCTATCTATCATCTATCTATCTATCTATCTATCTATCTATCTATCTATCTATCTATCTATCTATTAAATTGGTTTGGGGCTAAGAATAATTTTTAAGATAAACAAATGCCTGTTTCATTTGGTGACTGTTCAGACCCCAATCATCTCGCTGATTCCAGCACTGTCAGCAGCTTGGCTGACCCCACCCTGACCTCAGAATCAAGTATTTCTTGAGAGGCCACTTGCTCCTCCTCCAATGACTAAGAGGCCGTGGGGTTTGTCCCCAGGAAGTGCTTGTGATGCTCCTGCCACTGCTGAATGGTTCCACTCATCCATGTCAGTTTAAAATGTTTCCCCGCTTGCGAGCAGCCCACAGATAGGCCAGCTTCTTTTCTGATTCCTTTCTTTGATAGTCTCTGTTATTTCTAAAATCAAGTGTAACCAGTTTGCATTGTTTTAAAATGACAGTGAGTGATGAAAGATTATATGCTAACATAGAAGTTTTTATGGAGTCCAATGGACCACTTGTGGATACAGAGCATACTTATAATCATCCTTGTTATGTCTAATATCTTGAATAGTGGGCAAGTAGTGATGGCTTGAGGGGCTCGTCTGTGTAATGTTGGGAGTGTTGGCAACACTGCAGGCTGCGTTGCTGCCACTAACTTAGGATCAGCATCCTCATGGATGAGAACAGGCATCAGCGTGTGCTCTGCAGCTATGGCTGGCCAACCCAGTGGCTCAGTTTCTGTGGTAAGAAGCCCACAGCTGTGGCTCTGCCACTAGTGAGCCAGTAGGTTGTATTCCATCCTGAGCTCATGCATGAAATTCCATCTCTTCCCGTGGCCTTGGCCAACTTTTCTAAAAAGACATATTAGACACAAGAATTAAAATAGAACAGCACAAATCCATCTGTGAATCATGCTTTTTTATGTTTTTGTGTTTATTTAAACTGATGTTTTCTGTTAAATTCTACTTCATCATGCTGGCTCCAACTTTATATAAAATAAGTGGAAGTACCTGATAATCAGTAAGGTTACTACTTGGTTACATAGTAGTTCGTAGCTTGGTTGAAGGCAGTGTTTTCTGAAATTGCATTTATATTAAACAGTGTTTTGGGCTCCACTGATGGTTGGTTTTATCACATTTGTCAAATTGTTCTTTTTGTATCTGAAAATGTATTCTTGTAATAAATTAATCATCTCTTTCGGAAAAGATTTTAAGTGTCTGTTGATCTTTCTCACAAATCCAATAATGATTAGTGCTAAAATGATGACAGCTATCAGGAGCTACACACGAGTATAAATAAGGTGTTACCACACATTTCAGCAAGGACAGTGTACAAACAATCAAGGAAATTTTGCTTGAAATGATTACTATGGAGTTCAGCATGCCTCGTTTGATAGAATTTACTGGATACACAAGGGCATTTTTCTACCTTACCTTTGGTTTTCAAGAATTTTAGAGACACACATAGCAATGTGTTGATGGTGCTCACATGCTGCTGTGTATTTACAAAACCAACTAACCCGTAACTAATTACTCAAATAAACAGTGCTATTCTTCTCTCCCCCCACACAGAGACCCAATTCCAAGTTTAATAAAAGTTGTCTTTTTTAACTTATTTTATTACAACTATGATAAAACAAAAAGAAAACAAATATTCTGAGAAGATATTTTTAAGATATCCCCGAGTTCAACTCTGAAAAATGACAATATGCTACAAATATGAAATAATTGCAAAAGTTCATTGAAAACTGATGAACCTTAGGACAATGTTTTAAAAATAATTCTGCAAATGACTCTCATTGCAAAGAGAAGGAACAAGCCACCCAAAAGCTTCTTCCAAGAATGAGACCGTTACAGGCTGCTATCTCCATTGGCTGATTTCCCTGAGTTCTGCTTTGTTTCCTGGGCCTGTTGGCTTTCTTTCTTTGTTTGGATTTTTGTTTGATTCTGCTTTATATGTTTAACTTGGTTGGTCTCATTTCTATAAATTTTTTTGTATGATTAATGACCACATTGCAGTGTCAAACGAGATTAAAACAGTTAAGTGGCACTGCATCTTTTAGATTCTATGAGTTTACATCTTCATTGCATAAATCTTTAGAAGAGAAACATTTTGATAAATTAGGTTCATCTGTAATCCTTCCTAGATAATATAAGAATTCCATTATCCTAAGAAGTAAAAATATCTTTTCTCATTCCTGGAGGAGAAATTAGAAAGATCTGTGAATAATATAAGGAAAAGAACTTATTTATATTTAGGTTTGTTCCATATGGTCGTCCACAACTCCACATTAGCTAACACAATCAGACTTACTATTGTGTGGGCTGTATTAGGGGACACTGTAGATAAAACAGTGTGTAAAAGTTAAGAATAAACTTTGTTCCAGGAATGAGAAAAAATTCATTCAGGGTGATCAGCGAGTGACAAAGAGTTACATTGCAGGTGGAGCACACAGAGCAAATCATGACACATTTATACAAAAGCACCAAGCATCAAGTGACAAAGACACACAAACATGGGCTGGAGGAATCCAGCAAGAATCAGTGACAAGGCTGCCGTTTAAGGACTTAGGCAGGTCCAGGTCATGAGCTCCCTTTCATGCCATGCAAAAAGACAGTACTTTGTACTGAGAGTGCAGGAACCACTGGAGAGAAGAACAGCTCCATTATATGGAGGAAAACAGAGTCAGGTCCTGAGTGGGGCATACACTGGGGACATATCCATAGCAGTGCTATTTGAAGGAGACTACCATGGTTCAGGGAAACTTATTAAATGGCTGGTGGACATACTAAAGCATTACAGTGAAGCCCAAGTGAGATGCAATTTATTTAATAAATAAATAAAAAATTGAGATGCAATTTATTTAATAAAGTGGAACACAAAATTAGCAAGACAATAATTTATTAGTTATAGAAGCAAGGAAAGAATTTGGTAACATCTCATCTGTGTGGAGTCTGGGTCACAATGTTGGTGAGCATGTGACAAACTGAGACAGGAATTCACTATGAAGAAGACATTTGATCAAGGATGAAGGTAATTTGGTATGTATCAAATCTGAGGTGTCCCCAAGCAACTAAGATGTGGGCTATTGTTGTTAACTAAATACTGGGTGATTTTCTCCAAAAATTGCACATAGTAATTCATTTACTATTACTACATGAATATAACATCAACAATCGCAGGTATGGATAATATTAATCTAATTTTACATCAGGGGAATAGGGGCTTAATATTTCATTATAAAGTTCTGGGAAAGGATTATAAGAGATACACTTAGAAGATGTTGTAGCAGATAGATAATTGGTTTTCACCTTCTTACACCCTTCTGAATTGAACTAGAGAAGTGCTGGTGTGGGCTGCCCACCTGAGGGTTGTTGCCAGCAGCATAAAGGCAGAAAAGAAGCTTCCAGGACACTGTTAAGGATGCTATTTGGAGAGGCTGTTGGAAGCTGCTAGTTCTCTTGGGCTGTTCTCCTGGAGGACCTTGTCATGCTGGCTTTCCTGAAGAACTTTGGTCCTCATCTTGAGCATCGATTCCTGGCTCCAGAGCAGAAGATGGGACACTGCTGAGCCTCCTGGAGAAGTTTATAGTGTTGGCTTTCCTAACGGGAACTGAGTTTTCCTCACTGTTGGAGGAGCTCAGAAACTCACTGGTGCTGAAGAGGACTTCTGAGGGGAGCTCTCGTGCTTACTTTGAGTGTTCCTTCCTGGCTCCAGCTCAGATCCTTCAGCCTGCTGGCATGGACCTCCTACCTTCCACCACTAACCTTTGGGCCTTCCCAGCACAGATCCATGAAGTGGGCCTGCATGAGGCAGTGTCATGGGCTCTAGGCCTCCAGTTGGACTTGTGGAAGACACCTTATTTTTTATTTTTTTAATTTTACTTTATTTTGAAGAATAAAAACAAAAGCAAAAACAAATAGGAAAAAGCCAATAATAGGGTA
>PVKA01020647.1:0-40002 GCA_004027165.1 Ctenomys sociabilis
CACCTGTCAAAAGTGGGCACTCCATTGACATTCAACTAACTTAGGTGCTTGAACTCGACACCACAATCCAACACAGTCCAGCATTCTACAACCATAGTGAGTTATTCAAAGAAATTGTCGACCATATCCATTTACAGCTCAGCTTAATATTATGGGCTCACGATGTATACTTCATTTTTATACTTTTCTGCTGGATGGTATTACTCAGCTATTAAGAATGATAAGTTTGAAGCATTTATACTGAAGTGGATGCCACTTGAACATATACTCATAAGTGAAATAAACCAGACACACATGTGTAAATAACCCTTGAACTTTTATAGGTGATCTACGAAGATTTCGCATCCTGCATAGTGAAGGTTTCATTTGCTTATGGTTTTAACATATGTGTACCTTCCTCCTGGGCGAGTGTTCATATTTCCAGGTCGGCTGAAAAGGGTGGCTGAAATCTGTGCCCCTGTCCCTCAGGGACCTTAGGGGACTAATGAGCCATTTGAAGAGATTATGTTTTCTTAGAGCAATTTAGCAGTCCAACACAAGTCTGTGTGGAAATTGCTTGACGGTGGTTATTTTTTTTTCCCTCCTTGTTAATAGCCACCACAGCAGGGTGATGCAAGAGGCGCTTGCGGAGTCATTGAACTTTATCGACCTGGGATTTTATAGCTTGGACTTTTCCCCAGAGAGAATAGTTGCAGTAGAAGCTGTTGCCTAGGGGGCTGTGTAGCTTTCCCTCCTTGGCCAGGCTCTGAATTTTCCAGGGGAAGCCAGGCTTGCAGGTAAGCTCTGGTCTTTGCTGTTGCTCCTTGTCTGCAGAGCTGCCCTTCAGCCTGGTCCTGAAAGGGTTAGAAATCCAGATACCCCGCATCTCCCACCCTCATGATCCTACCAGGTACCTAGGTCTGTTTGAATGTCAGATGGACACCAAATGGATGATTACTATAAGTCTGCCCCCTGTGATTATCTGGGACCTACTCATACTAAAAGTTATTTACTGCCTATCTGAAATGCAGATGTTAGCTCTGGTTACTTCTGTTCTACCCAGAGGCCCTACCAAAAGTTAATCATTAAATGTTGGCCAGGGTCCCGAGTCAGGTGTCTGTTCTTCCCATGGAGTTGTTTATCGGGTTGGTCAAGCCTCTTGTCAAGGTTAAGACCATGACTGGGCCTCTGCCCTGGAGGTCCCAGGACCCTCCTGCAAAGAACTGGGCTGATGTCACAGTCTCACAGCCTTGTTCCTCTCCTGCCCTGACTGGTGGGGCCCTTTGGTCCTGAGGCTTGGTATCAGGTCTGACAGGTCATGGCCATCTCCCCAAAGCCAACTCAAGGGGTGCACCAGGTCTGGAGATCCTGGGCCTGTGTTCCCCTGGGCAGTGGTGGCCAGGGCTGGAACACAGCTGCTGGCTGGTCAGGGTCCACACTGTCCCTTCTGAGTCCCACTCAGCCTGTTGAGTTTGTGTCTACCGAGTGCCGACTGAGTCCCATTGGATGTGGGACAGCAGAGACCTGAGCACACAGAAGTCCTGCACTGATGAGCCTTCTGCTTCTGCAGTCAGTAGGTGAAGGTAGGAAAGCGGACAGACCAGGAGGCTGTGGAGGCCACCAGCCAGCAGGAGGGAGATGGGCGGTTGTACTCTTTTTTAAATATCAAAACAATAGATGAAATTTCAGTGGCTGGGGGTGGGCAAAACCCGCAGTGCTTAGCACTAGGAAACTGCTTAGGGACAGCCTGGACAGGACAGGACCAGCCCGGGCTACACGAACTCCAATGGGAACTCTGTTCCCTGTTTTCTGGGGCCTGGTGCTGTAGCTCTTCTGCAGTTGTGCGCTTTCTAAGGTGCTGCAGGCTGGTGTGAAAGGCCGGTGCCTAAAGTCATGGAAAGAGCCAGCAGAGATTGCGGTGCACCATGCCCTATCACTGCCTGCTCCCTGGGAACTCAGCGGAGCGGCTGCTCACCAGCTGCTGACTTCCGCCTGTGCTAGTGATTCCCCATCCCCAAGCTCCCTCCTGTGTCCTGAGCCCTGATGCAGTTGAAGGCAGCATAGGCTCAAGAACCGGGGAGAGGCACCTCCTAAGGTGAACTAAAGCTGCTCTCAGCCAGCTCATACCCTCAATGTACAGGAGCCCTGGAATAGCAAAACCTATCAGAAGGCCCCTCCCCTAGCCATCACCTGTCCCTCATGACCCTGTAGGCAGTGATTGCTGTCCATGGGCCACTGTCTTAGGCATACAGCCTTAGCCCAGAGGAGGAGCTGGTCTTTGATGCTAAGTCTCTGCCCCTCCAATTCCTTTACAGCTGCAGCCACCAGGGATGGTCTGATGGCCTGGAACTGTGGTCTCAGTTTGCACACCCATTAGACCCCACCCCCATCTCAGAAGTCTTATAAAGCAGGATCAACACTGGCCCAGTTAAACTGGGACTTCTGGCCTGGTGCTGGCACTCTCAAGCACCTACCTTGGACAGCTAGGGTCAAACTGGGCATTCTTCATCAGAACCCAAGGCATGGTTGGGAAGAACGGCAGTTACAGAGTATGTGATTATTATTACAAGTTGGGCATCCCTAGCCCAAAAGTCTGAAATCTAAAGTTCTCCAAAATCTGAAAGTTTTTGAGCCCCAGTGTGATGACACAAATGGAAAATTCCACAGCTGATCTCATGGAACAGGGTGCAATTGGAACACAGTGCAATGAAAATAGTGTATAAAACTATCTTCAGGCTGTGGGTATAGTGTATATATGATACATGAATGAATTTTGTGTTTAGGCTTAGGTCCCATCTCCAAAGTATTTCATTATATATGAGCAAATATTCCCAAAGCCCTAAAGCCTGAAATTTAGAACACTTCTGTCCCAAACATTTCAGATAAGAAATATTTATCATATAATGGTGCCCGGATGTATTGCCATTTTTGCCTATTGACACACATGGCAGTCAACAAATGTGGAAAAGCATGAATGAACCCATTACTACAAGTTGCATTGAGGCCAAGGCCTTTCTGAGCTGAGAGGGACAGGGATCCCCTAGATTCTACCTTCAGCCCCAGAACTGTGATTCCCACGAGTTCCCCGCTTCTGTGGGCAGAAATATATTTGACCACTGGACACTTATTTACTCTGACATTTCAATTCAGATTTACACTGAGGTGAATTTTGCAATTTTTATTAGAAGACTTTCCTGGCTGATTGGATGATTCCTTGCTGGAGCTGTGTGGGGACTCAGGAAGCACCCTCAAATGGGCCCATGTCAGGTGGCACCAGCTCCCAGCCCAGGTGACCCGAGAGCAATGTCATGAGTGAGCACTGTGGTGTGGGATCTCCCTGGTTCTCTGTGGACCTGGTAGGTCTGTGAGATCCAGGGAGCTGCCACAGCTGGCTCCTGAATGGTGGTGCCACATGGCAGGGCCTAGAATTCCCACATCCGGTTGATGGTCAAACCCAGAAATCCAGGGTTTTGAATGAAATATCCAAACTCGTAAGCATTTAGTCCCCCATATACAGTGGACTGCTAGCTGGTGGTCAGCTTGTTACACCCAGCTCAACTGGACTAACATGGTGCAGGTGTGGGAGGCCCACCTGAGGATTATCGCCAGCAGCATAAGAGGCAGAACTGGAGAAGCTGTTGGAAGGCTGTTAGGGTTTTGCTTGGAGAAGCTGCTGGTTCTCTTGGGCTATTCTGCTGGAGGACCTTGTCATACTGGCTTTCCTGATGAACTTGGCTGTTCTTGTCCAAGGAGGAGCTCACAACCTTGTCACTGAAAATGCTGTGACATTCTCACAGCCGATGGGATGGTGACTGAGGTCAAGGGCTCCATTCCTGCTGAAAAGGGGGAATGTCTCAAGTCTCATCCCCAAGATATTTCATTATCTATGTGCAAATATTCCCAAAGCCCTAAAGCCTGAAATTTGAAATACTTCTGTCCCAGTGGCTGCTACTTTTGGGGGCACCTCTGGTCCTCACCATGAGCGTCGTTTCCTGGCTCCAGAGGGGAGGGTGGTGCACTGCTCAGCCTCCTGGCGAGGCTTGTCAGATTGGCTTTCTTGATGGGAACTCAGCTTTCCTCATTCGCGGGAGGAGTCCAGGACCTCAGTGTTGCTGAGGATGGCGGTGGTGTCTTTTAGGAGAGCTCTGGTGCTTACCTTGAGCACTGCTCCCTAGCTCCAGTCCAGGTCCCTCAGCCTGCTGGCACAGATCCTTCATCCCACTGGCACAGACTTCCTAGCTTCCACTGCCATCCTTTGGGCCTTTCCAGCACAGGTCCATGAAACAGGCCTGCGTGAGACATTGTCATGGGCGGTAGGCCTCCAATTGGACTCATGGGAGGCATTGTTAGGGGCTCTAGGTTTTCAGCTGGACTCATGCAAGATATTAGGATCCAGGCCCTCAGCTGGAGTCTTTGCTCTTTACTGTGTGAACAGATTTCCTGCACTCTTTGTATGTGTTTGTTTGGGTGATTATAAAATAATCTTATCAAATGTGTCCAGTATTATATTATTTCTCTTGTGAAAAATCCCAAACTGTGATGCCATGTATGACAACAGAGGGTGTTTCAAACAAAAACTGTGGGTCAGGTGTGACTTTGATCCACCTCCTGGGACAGCTGGGACCTTTTCAGTGTGAATGGAGTCCTTGACCTCAGTCACTATGGGATGGCAGAGGGCAGGTGTCCCTTTTGAAAAAGTTGCTTTGCAGCCTGTGTTTTATTGTTGCAGGTACTGGGGCTCTGGGAAATGTCCTGTGAGGCTGGATGGAGTTGGACACACATCCTGGGGTTCAGCCCAGGGAGGCCCTAAGTAGGGTACAGCAGGAGGGGCTGGCTGAGCTGGGAGCCACCTTCCCAAACATGCTGTTAGCCAGTAAGTTCTGAATAGGCAGAACTGTGGGAGGAAGACTCAAGTGTTCCATGCAGTCATATAGCACCAGAGCAGAGGCAACACCCCACACCTGGTTTGGGGTCTGTGAGGCAGGTGATCTGGGGCTGCAGTGCACCCAGAAGGTGAAGGGCGGCTGTCTCGCCGGTGTGCAGAGGCAACAGAAGTATGCTGGTCACACGTCTCTGCTTCTGGCCCCAATGGGAGGTACAGCCACGGCCAAGAAATGATATGAGGCTGCCCGATGAGCCTGGGGTGGCTGTAGCCTGTGCTTCTCAAGAGACCAAAATTCAGATATTTAGGTGAAAACCATCATTTTTGGTATTCAGCCAAGCACATTCCCATTTTAGAGAACTGAGCATCAGAACCTAGCGTAGTTGCCTCTTTTCTATGCTTGTGCAGTCATGGTACACTGTCTGGTCTCTCAGCCAGAGAGGGCTCATCTCATGAGGCCCCAGCAGAGCGCAGAGTCAGTGAGGTCAGAGAGCACAGCAGGAGTAACTGGAGTCAGGAGATCCAGTGTGTTCTCGAGCCCACACCACCTGTTCCCACGCCCTGTGCCCTGTGAGCAGATGCCCTGTGCCACCCTGAGGACCACGAAGGGAAGCACCTCCATGTAGGTCACATGCTCTGTAAACTGCGGATCATAGTGAGCACCTTGTGCTCAAGGAGTGTATTGTATCTAAGGAGGATAAAGCTACCTTTGCCTACTAGCTGACTTCTAGAACATTCCTGGTATACTCTAACTATGCAGAAAGAGCCTCAGCAGAACAGGAACTGTGGGTTTGGGATCATTTCTGTGTTGTGATCCCTAAATCCTACAAGTGCAAATAATTGGCCACAGACTACCTTGAACTGTGAAGAGTCTTGGCAGGTATCCTCTTCCTTGTCCTTTGCTGCCTGCCTTCCATTCGCTTACACATCCATCTATCTGTTATTTTACACAAGCATTTTCCCAATTAATCATCCATCTAGCCTACCAGTCTCTCTGTCCATCCATGATCTGTTCATTCACGTACCTATCCATTCTTTCCTTCATGTATAATCCATATATTTATCTAGCGTCCACCCATGTACCTACTCACTCAACCATTCACCTCCTGTCCAGCCATGCCTCATCTGTCAGTCCACCACCCTCCTTCCTTCCCTGTCTCTGTCCCTCGCTACCTTCTTCCATCATTTCCTCCTCTCTCCATCTCTTCTTCCCTTCCCTCTTTCCCCCGTTCTGGAGGAAAGCCTCTCCTCCCCATCACCTTCTCAGCTTCTCTGTGCTGAGTGGCCTGACAAAAGACCCACAGAGGAAAGTAGAGCCCGTCATGGGAGAAGCATCAGTGAAGAGTGACTTCAAAGTGACGGTTGAGCTTAGGCTCAGGGAGATAGCCCAGTGTTCCAAGAACCTGCCTGGCAAGCTCAAGGACCCGAGTTCAATTCCCGTTACCACATGTTGTGCTGGCCCTTGTTAGGTATGCTGTGCTGACCACTGAAACCCAGCATAGTGTCTCATGCCTGTAATCCCAGCACTGGGAAGGCTGAGACAGCAGGATAGCTATGAGTCAGAGCTGCATAGTGAGACCCTGTATCCAGTAAAAAAATAAAAATAAAACTTAGACTTAGGTAGCATCTCAGCAAAGGAACAATGAATTTTACAGAACCACAAGACAATGGGAAGGACCCAAGTTAATTGAGCAAATTGTGGGGTGATGGATATATGGGAATGAGATGGTGGATTAAGGTGGTTAGGGCATAGGGGCTGGGGAGATAGCTCAGTAGAATAAGTGCTTGCTTGGCAAGCGCCAGGGCCTGAGTTCAATCCCTGGTTCCACCGAGGGGCTGGGTGGAGGTTGGGGTGGGGAGTGGTTACTAGTCTGGTAGGTAGATCCTCTGCAGTGGTTGCAAGCTGGAAAATGTCAAAGTTGACTCTAGAGATGAACTTCTGGTCTCTTTCATAGAAAGGGTAAGGGGACACCCTTGTCAATTTATGTCCTACTTATGTCCTACTTAAGTAGGGAAGAGCAAAGCATTTTTATTATATATTTCCTTCCTATTACCTGTAGCTCAAATATGGTCTGTACACCAAAGTGGCATGTTCTGGGGTAGTATCCAACCCAGAGGGGGGAAAATAATACAGAAATTGGGCTGGGGAGATAGCTCAGTGGTCTAAGAGCCTGCCTGGCAAGTGCAGGGACTCAGGCTCAATCCCTGGTGCCTCATGCTGTGCTGGCTCTGGAGCCCTGGGAGCACCATCCTGGCCACTGAAACTGGGTGCGGTGGCGCACGCCTGTAATCTCAGTTCTGGGGAGGCTAAGACAGGAGGATCACTACGAGCTCAAGCTGCATAGCAAGGCCATGTATCAAATAAATAAAGATTAAAAAATTAAAAAGTAATACATAAATCATCCATGTCACTGTTTTTTTTGTTTGTTTGGTTTTTTGTCTTTTTGACACAGGGTCTCACTATGCAGTTCAGCCTGGCCTTAAGCTCACTTTGTAGCTCAGGCTGGTCTCCAACTCACAACAATCCTCCTGCCTCTGCCTCCCGGGTGCTGGGATTACAGGCCTGCGCCACCACACCCGGCTCATGTCGCTGGTTTTATCAGAGTTTTGTCCCATTTACTTAGGATGCCAGGAGAATATGGCTCCCAGCACCAGGATTTCTTTACCCCAAGAAAAGGGTGCTCTGACTTTAAAGCTGATCTCTGCCACCAAACACTTCCTTGCTGCCAGGCTCGATGAACGTATCTGTGTGCCGTCTGTGGGACTGTGTTACATCCAGAAGCGAGAGCAAGTGGTTTGCTCTTGATTCTGCAGTTGCAACTCTTCTGCTTAGGGTCACCCGTGTGAGGGTCAGGCTCATTTGTTCTCATGGCTGTGGAGCCCATGGGCAGCAGAGACCACAGCTTGGTCATATAGCCCCTGAATGACCTGGATGACCTATGCCCCACATGCCCAGGAGAGTGGGATTTTTCCATCTTTCCTTGTGCATGGAGCTTTGAACTTACCGAATTGCTGTAGAGGTGGAATCGCTCCCAGCATAGTGCCTCCCTCCAGGGCCTCTGCAACCCTGAAGTAATCCATGCTTATTCCCTTGTTCCTGGACCCATGTCCCCAGGGATGGTGTCTCAGTTGTGGTCAGCGAAGATTGGATGACCTTGTCTCAGGGTCTGAACTAGTATCATTCTCAATACATGCTGAATGGAATGTAGCCCCGCTCATTGCTGGGAAGTATTGCTGTCCTTGACCATGAGGAAGGGACCCTCTCGGCTGCCAGCATCTCTTGTGGCCCGCACCTCTGTGGCTTTCGCTTGTTTGTGATCTGGGCTTCTGCTCCACTGCTGGTCCAGGAGATTGCCTCCTTTCTGAGTTCTGTCTTTCTGTTCTATTTTTACTGACCCATCTCTATTTGAAGCAGGGGGCTATTACAGTGAGCTCTCACTGCCTCTCTGACCCGACACCTGCATTTCTTCCTCTCCTGCAGTTCTGTCCTTCAAGAAAAACCAAAGGTAGCTGTTTCTCTTATGTAGGAAGTTTCAGCCTGCTGGGGCCCTTTGGTGAGTCCTCATCAGCTAGAGTTGCTTTAATGCTGGGGTTTACACATTGGGCTGGAGCTCTCAGGGCCTCCCTGGTCCTGGCTGCTGTCCCTTATGCAGGCTTGTGGGAAGAAGAGGGAAATGATGGATTCTGGCCACTGTGGGAGCCAGGACATGAATTCACAAGAGTAGTCCTGGGCTCCTGATCACACCACCATGCAGGAGCAGAGCGCAAGTTCTGGAAGGGCTGGTCTCCACGAGTCCCTGGCTTCTCCATAATTTTCACATTTCCCACTGCTGGTTCTCTTTCTCCCCTCACCCCACAGAGTCCTGGCCACCATGCCACGTAGCCCGACGTCCAGTGAGGATGAGATGGCCCAGAGTTTCTCTGACTACTCCATGGGCTCTGAGTCTGACAGTTCCAAGGAAGAGACCATCTACGATACCATCCGGGCGACAGCAGAGAAACCAGGTGGTTTGAGGATGGAGGAGAGCCAGGGCGACACGCTGGTGATCCGTGTGGTCATCCAGGACCTGCAGCAGACGGTGAGCCCCGCTGGGGGGTGGTGCTTTGCTTTGCTTTGCCTTGGCCCCTTTGTCCGTGTCTGGGTGGTGTTGACCATGACTTCAATACCAGCGAAAATAGACTGCCAGTTCACCCTGGACTCGCAGAGCTAAAGACTCCAGTCTGGTGATCTTTGTTTGCTATGAAGTCCTGGCCCAGCATCAGCTCCTCTGGATCCTTCCCTCCTCACTTTACAAAGTCCTGTGTTCCTTTTTCAGTCTACAGTATTCACTGAGCACTTATTTTAGCCCATTGTGTGCTACTGTAATGAGGGCTGCTTTGCAAAAAAAAAAAAAGAGGTTTGTTTGGGCTCAGGGTTCTGGAGGTCCAGGGTCAAGAATCTCATCTGGTGATAACTCCTTGCTGGCAAAGTAGAGCATCATATGGCAAAACCAGATAAGATAATTGTATGTCTATTTGGCCTTTCCCTCTTTAGATAAAAAGCCAAGAGGGTCCAACTCTGGGGCTCTCTCCTGGTGACCTTACTTAACTCTGATCACCTCTCAAAGGTGCTACCTTCAATCCTATTAATCAATTAAGTTTCCACTCCCTTAACACCTTAACATGGGGATTAGCTTTCACCCCAGGAAGCCTGGGGAGCACTCGCCACATCTAAGCCATAGCAAGCACTGCAGTGTCCCAAGGCTGAGGCCAACCTGGAGCAGTTCAGTCTCACAGGAGAAGCCCAGCGGCAGGTGTGCTAATGCTCAGCCTCCAGATCACGTGTGTGACTGTGTCCGGTGGTGCTGCCTCTGTCCCTGCTGACTCTCTGTGTGTGTGTACCCTGGCATCCTCAGCTGTCCCACTTCTTAGGCTGTGGGACACTGGGGCAAAGCGTCCCTTCCTGGTGCTGCCCGTTAGTGGCCAGTCGCGGCCCAGCCCCGGGGCCAGGGTGTTCCTTGTGCCACTGATTGTCCACACTTGCAGTCCGCAGCACCTGTCCAGAAAGATCCGTGTTGTGCATGATGAAGTTCTTTGCACTCCATGAAGACGCTGCCTCTAACGTAGCCACTAGCCTTGAACTTGAGGCCATCAGTGCTCTGCCTCCTGCTTGCACGAGGCTTCTCCAGCAGGCGCATCACAGCCACACCCTGCTTGGGAGGATGTCACTCTTCAGCACTGTGCTGGACGACTGTCTGGAGCAGCTAAGTCCACAGCAAAGAGCCCCAAGAGTGTAAGCAATGTGGCACTGCGCAGACCCCAAGAAGGATATTTGCCTAGAGTTCAGAGGAGAAGCAGGGCAGAGGGCCTCTCCCTGTCCTCGCGGGGGACCTCTGTGTGTCGAGTGCTGGGTGTTCCACTTCTGTGAGTGACCACCAGCGCATAGAGAGCTGCGATGGGGGTCACCAGTGGCTTTCCTAGAGTAAGCACTTCCCCACACAGAGCTCCTAGTTTTGAAAATGCTCACCTTGTTGGCTGTGCCTCAGATGCTCTTTTGCTTTGTATCATATAAGCCTCCCCTGCCTTTGTGGAGGTGTTGTCTGAGGCCCAGCATGACCTAATCTAAACTTAATCAACTCCCTGAGTTTTGCTTTAGAGATATATGGTTTACCTTTTCCATTTTGTAGCTGTGTTCATCTGTGTGTCTGTCTGCCTGCCTGCCTGACCGCCTACCTGCTTGCCTCTGTTTCCTTCCTTCTCTTCCTCTGTCCCTCCCTTCCTCTCTCTCTGGCCTAAATCCCTAACAAATTGGCTTCAATTACTAGACAGGCAACTATTTAGCATTAGCCATTTTGGGATTTTTCTGGAGAACTTTGTGACAGCAGATGCTGTTTTCCCCTCCATTAAGGATGTCTCCTTGTATCCCATAACTTCTCTGTGGTATGGGTCAGGCTTTTCTCTGGATTCAGGGTAGCAGTTTATCCTATGCTGGATTTTTCTTCCCTGTATGTGTGTCTCTCACTGCCTCCTGTGCTGGATGTTTTGTTGTAAGTTTATACAAAGTCCCAGCATCTTCACATACCATATGCTCAGGGGGATCAGCTCAGTTCTGTCCAATTTATAATCTATTGTCATGTTATTCTGACTTTCCATAGGTGTGTGTGTGTATGTGCTCTCCTTTTGAGAATTATTCTTTCAGGTTATTTGTTTGTTTTTATGTCCTGTTATCTCACTCCCTAACATAAAGCTGTCGTGGAGACTTTTCTTCCTTTAATTGGAGTGTATTTTCACCCAGATCAGAGGCTTGTCTGATTCATCGCAGGCTCTTTCTTCTTCCTTTATTGCTTTTCCTGTGCTGTGCTTTCATTGTTATCCATGCCACCTCTCTGCATCCTGTGCAGTTGAGCAGAAGCGGTGTGGTCCTTTTCTAGGAACTCACAAGTCTTCCTAGCCTTCCCAGTAGAGGTAGACATGTCTGTCCATCTATCTGCCTAGCTTTTCAGATAAAAGCCTACAGGGGCTGTGTATAGTCAGTTATGATGCCCATAGTTGAAAGAGGGACAGGTGTAACTCAGGACATGGTGTACGTGGATTTAGTTCATGGTCATCTGGCTCCGTGGAAGGAACATCATGGTTGAGGGACATGGTGAAGCAAAGCTGTTAGTTCCTGGTGGCCAGAAAGCAGAACAATGGAACAGTGTCAGAGGGAAGGAGCCCCGGACCACATATAATAATCAAGGTTACACCTCCCTGAGACACCCATAGGTGCTTTCCTAATGCCCTCTCAGGCTTAAGGGGCACAGGTGTGTGTGTGTGTGTGTGTGTGCGCGTGCGTGCGTGCATGCGTGCGTGCAGGTGGGGAGATGGGCGAGTCTTTCTGGAAGGTGGGGGTCCCTTTTTCTTCTGAGATTGTCTTAACTTCTCAAGCAACGATTCCCCAGCCCTTGGGACATTTCTACTAGGTGAGCATCCCTGGCAGGAGGGTCCAGACAGCTGGCCCACTCACCCCCACCCACCTCCCCAGTCCCTGCCCAGCCAAGCAAGAAGTGACAGAGCCCCAGGAGGATGAGGGGGACAGGTCCCCTCCAGGATCTGGCTTCTGTGTGGCTGTCTGAAAGGGGAATTTCTGGTATTGGGCGGTGCCTATATCTTGCTCTTCACACTCTCTGTGGGGCTTCTATGTTTTGGGTTTCATGGGATAGCCTTCTTGGCCCCTGGATGCTATATTTCTCAGTGACTACCTTTCCAGGGTAGAGACGTCACCCTCAGGTGGCAGAGATCCCCGATCTCTTATCCCTGCTATTACTTATTGATAAGGGAGTAGGACAGGGGCTGGGAAGTCTTCTCTTGGATTTCAGACTTGAAACCTGAAGATCCAGAGACAACAGGGAAGGATGTGGCTGCTGGCGTTAGACACAGACCAGAGCAAGTGGTCCTTTGCTTGCTGCCCATGGGGCAGGGTTACTACTCCAACTGAGACACGGCACATACCTTGTACTGTGTGAATCCTAACACATCAAGACCCTGTGGGTATGGCCTGTGCAGGCAAATCCAGCACTCTGTATTCGTCCTGAGAGTACTTTTATAACTTTCTCAAGGGTTGCCACATGCCATACGCTAGGATAGGTTTTAATGCTCCTTTTGTGGGGTAGTCCTTGCTGCAGCCTTGAGGCATGCAGTGTTTGTGAGCATCTCTGTTGAAGGATAGCAGTTCTACAACAAGGACCGGCATCTTCAGTGTCCAAGCAGCACGCAGCCTGTAACCATAGCTAGATGAGGAGAGAAGGTTGCCCCCCTGTGGGGGACCACCTGAGCAGCTCTCCTTGAAAGAAGTGACTGTCTCCATTTTGACTGAGCCTGATCCTATTTCCTCATATTGTTATGTACAGAGCTGGCTAGGACTTCTCTTTATCCTTCAGTTGGCCTTAAGCAATGTGTATTGGTCTAGCTGAGGTGCTGGTGATAGTCTTTGAAGGTGGCATGTGTGTTTCCCTGGTAAGCCTGCTGCTCCTTAACGTGAGCCACATGGAGACAGGACGGTAGAGCTAATGTTCCTTGCTGCCAGGTGGGATGGAGCCTCGAGATAGAGGCTATGACTTCCTGGGGCTTGAAAGACTACATCAAAGCTGAAGCCCTAGACTTCTCAAAACATTAAATACTATATAATGCAGATTACTCTCTCTGCATATCCTCTCTGTGTATGGCAGAGGTAAATGTAGGCTGCCCACCTAGCTCAGTTTACAGTAGTCACCTACTTCCCACAATTCTCAGTCAATCCTCAAGCCACTCCCCGACTGAATAAAAACCAGGTGAGGCCCTGAGTCACTCTCTTGGTTCTGGAAAGCCATGTCATGGCAGGACTTAGAGCCCCTCGACTCCCCAATGATTAAAAATATAATTTAGTGTCCTCATTTTCGCCGTGGGTTGCATGGAAAATGGTAGATTGGAATCAGCTTGATGGGATTCCAATAACGTAACTTTGGGATTACAAATATTGGTTTCTTGGGCTGAGACAAGGACCAGGAAATGTCTCCTACACCCCCCTTCACCAGTCCTCCATGGAGAGGTTTATGATTAAAACCAGCTTGCAGATGGGAACGTGGAAGATCAGATAAGACACAGAGCAAGTGGCTTGGAGACGCTCAGCGTTGTGCCTGGAAACCTGCTGGATGGGGTCCAGGATACTGGTGCTCACTGTGCCCTGGGCTTTCTTGGTGCCTTGGCCTGACTTGCACCTGTGGGGTGACGCTTATCATGGGAAGGCGGCCAGCAGTGGGCAGCCTGGGTGAGAAGCAGCAGGGGGTGGAAGTCAGCTGAGATGCCTGGTTGGGCAAGGTGCTGAGAGCCTCAGGGCCTCGGGATCCTGTCTGTCACTTAGGCATCAACACTGGCCTGTGAAGTGATCCGACCCAGGAAGGCCGGGCAGCCTCACTCTGAAAACTTTGAAAATCCAAAAGGCTACAAAACCCTAAACTTTGGAGCATAAATATGACAGCAGCAAGTGGAAAACTCACACTGTGAAACTTCATTTCATGCAAAAATTATGGAAAAATGTGATGTAAAATTACCTTAAGGCTATGTTGTAAAGATATATGGGAAATAACAGAATTTGGTATGCACACCGGGGGTCCATCCCCAAGATACCTCATTATGTACATGCAAATATTCCAGAGTCTGAAATCTGAAAAAACTTCTGTGCTACAAGCTTTGGGGTAGGGGACACTCCCCCTGTAGTGGGCATATGCTGAGTACCATGAATGGTCTGTCACTGTGACCATTCACCACGGAGCAGCCATTGTGCTGACCCTCTTGGGAGGCACTTGTCAATCACTGGAGGAGATAAAGGCCCTTTGTCATTCACTGTCAAGATACTTGGGAAAGGGGGCCAGAGACTGGGAGGGTCATAGAGTTGTTGGTGCAAAGGCATAGCACCTGTAGACTGGGGGAGCTGCTGTGCTACTTAATTGTCTAAGCTTCAGTTTTGTGTCCTCACCTTCACCAGGGTACAGGCTCATTTTCCCTGCAGCATCTATACTGACCACAATGACTTCTGTACTCAGCCTGGAGATATAGCGATGCTTGCTAAAGCAAGGGGCCTCCAGGGGGTGCTGGAGTGTCTGTTTCCACTTTCAGGAGCATAATAGCTTCTGGAACCTTCTAAAGACCACTTCACTTTGTTCAAGGCAAACAAAGACCCTAGATGCTAAGACCAGAAATCCCACAGGCAACAGTGGACATTGATCCACATGCTGTCCCTTTTGGGTTGAGCCCTCTGTGTCTAGCTGGGAACCCAAAATAATTCTGGAATCTATCTGGAGGAGCTGCCAGAGAGTTTGTCCTTGGGGTCCCAGTGGCCACCCACTGGTGACAGTGCTGGAAGACGCTGCTGAGCTGCCCCTCTACTGTCAGGCGTGGTCCCCTTCCCTAGTATAGTCTGGACTCTCTGCCTCTTGCTGAGTGACTGCTGTCTCCAGACTCATGCCTCTGGTGGGACTGAAGCTTCAACCTTTGAACAGGAGTCTCGGGCAGTGCTGAGAAAGCTCCAGGTGCACCTAGAAGCCCCGCAGGGCCAGGTGGTGGTTTTAGAAGGCACAGGGCGCTGGGCCTGCAGAGTCTCCTGTGGTCATTCCCAAAGAACACTGTGGTGAAATGTTGGCACTGGCCATTCAGCTTGGCCTTTGCAAAAAAAGAGTAGCAGGTGCCAAAATCAATACCACCCAAAGCAGGTGCTCCTGTTATTGCTATGTTTGAAGGATGCTGCACAAGGAAGTGGGAACAAAACTGGCAGCAAGGCAGAGGTGCATGGCAGCTCAGGGTTAATGCACTGTGGGTGGCGTGTTGTAGGGAGCTGAGCGGGGAAGCTCCGGGGGCTGTGGTGCGCTGCTGAGCCAGGCGCTCCTTGAGGGGCTCTGATGCCAGCCTCTCTGCCTCTCCCCGAGTGTGGCACCAGCAGCCGCAACCTGCCAAGGCCTGAGCATCTCAGCCAAGGTACCAGGGCCTGCCCACCTCCTGGTAGGTGCTTGGGGAAAGCGAGGATTTCCCTTTTGCTCTAATCAGCACTTCCATTTATTAAATAAATGCATCTACAAGTCACATAATTCATTTAGCAAAATGGTTTTCAGGTACCAGCCTGACCCCCTCAAAGACGATTTATCGCCATTCGTCCATATCCCCCCCTCCATGCTGTCTATTTGTCAAATTCCTCCCAGATTTGCCAGGCCCAGAGGGTTCTGCCTCTCCCTCCTCTGTCCCCGCCTCCCTCGGGCACACATCAGCTATGAGATGCCATCCAGCCTGCCACTTGCATCCACAGGGTCCATTCCCTATGCCTGATTCCAAAGTGACCTTGGCCTTCTGCTTGACATTAAGAATCACGCTGGAGCTAACTGGTGTCCCCTGCCCCTCTACTTCTCAATCCCTCTTGTTATTTCAATCAGGCACCTCCTCATCCTGTTTGCCTTTTGTGTTTGAGGTTTCCTGTTCATTTGGGTATTGTGCATAGCTAGCTGAGGGCCAGCTTCTTACACCCAGCTGGATTGAACTAGCGTGGTGCTGGGCGCGGGAGGTCACCTGAGGGTTGCTGCCAGCAGCATAAAGGCAGAACAGGAGACGCTGCCAGAACGCTGTCAGGGATGCTGTTCGGAGCAGCTGTTGGAGCTGCTGGAAGCTGCTGGCGGACCTTGTCACGCTGGCTCTCCCGATGAACTTTGGAGAAACCTGGGTCTTCATCCTGAGCATCCCTTCCTCGCTCTGGAGGGGCAGATGGTGCCCTGCTCAGTCTCATGAAACCTGTCACACTGGCTTTCCTGATGAAGACTCCGCTTTCCGCATCGCTGGAGGAGCTCAGGACCTCACTGTTGCTGAGGACGGCTGTGGCACCCTTGGGGGAGCTCTGGTGCTTACCTTGAGTGTTGCTTCCTAGCTCCAGTTCAGACTCCTCAGCCTGCTGGCACAGATCCTTCATCCCACTTCACAGACTTCCTAGCTTCCACCAATGATCTTTGGGCCTTTCCAGCACAGACCCAGGAAGCGGGTCGGTAAGGGACCTTGTTGTGGGCTCTAGGCCTCCAGTTGAACTGGTGGGAGGCATTGTTATGAGATCTAGGCCCTCAGCTGGATCTGTTAGTATTTAATGTGTGGGTAGAGTTCCTGCACTTGTAGTATGTGATTCTTGGGTGATTCATTATAAAATATTATTATAAAACACATCTTGCACTATATTGTTCACCTTGCAGAAACCTCAAACCATGACAGGTGTTAGGAGGGTGGTATCTGTCTTGGTGATGCTTGAGCTGTGTCTGCAGTCAGGGGCTAAGAATCAAGATCTGAGTGCTGCCTCTACATGTACAAGACCAAGAGGTGGCTACTCTCATGGGACAGGCAGGAAGGCTCTGTACAGGTGGCCATGTTGGGACGTCATGTTAGAGCACTGTGCTGTGTGGTCTGACTCAGGACTCTTGCGCTCTAGGGCAGGGAGAGCTGTGGATCTTCCTTTGGGGATCCTCAAAATCCATTCCTCTAGAAGGCAGGAATCCTGAGAGGCCATGGAGACCACCCTGAGCAGCAGCGCCTGCATTCCACTCAGGATGGTTGTCCTGCATCCTCCAGGATGTGTTTCCCCGAACACCTGGCTCCAGTTGGGTTCCCATCTGATGTGCCCTTTGCAGTGTCTTCCTAGCGTGGTGCAGGGACTGGCAGGAGGGCTCTGGCCAAGGCGGCCTTCATTGTTCCTACACTGCTCCTGCAGCTAGTGCCCAGAGTTTACATGCTCATTCCTACAGGATGCCTTTCTCTGGAAGGCCCCCTTCCCTTCTCCATCTTTGTGCTTTTTCTGCTCCTCTTTCCCTGCCCAGCTCAAGGAGGTTTCCTCTGTTCTCGCTGGACTCACATAGCTCCTATCCCAGGCCCCCACAGCTTCTTAACATCTTAGGGTGAAGATGGATCTTCTACCAACCTGGGCATCTCCTAGGGCAGATTTTGATGGTGCCTTTTCCACTCTACTCCCTCATTCCCTTCAACTGTGCTTTCACAGTGGAATGCTCAGGGGGCTGCTCAATCAGGGTCTGTCCCCCTGAAGAATCCTGTGTGTGTTTTGCTAGGCCCCAGTAGCTAGGCAGCAGAATGACCACTAGATACTCAGTGAGAGGATTTAGCACAGAGCTCATGACCTTGTCGGCTTTGGAAAAGGTGGACTTGGTTTCGCTGAAGAAAGCAGAGGAAGGAGGAGAAACAAGGGGGAGGAGGGATGCAGAACAGGCTCCTGATGATGGAGTTAGTGGGGTCACAGTGTGAGGCTCTTGCCAGAGAATGTTTTGGGGTACAGGATCCTTACTGAGAACTTGAGTCAATTGGTTTTAAATAGGATGTGTGCATATTTGCAGTTTCTCTGTGCAGGACCAAAATAAGATTTCTTTCTTTTTTTAAAATGCTAGTCTAGTTCACGTACCATGTAATTTCTCTACAGAAGACACCTAATCCAATGCACTTTAGTAAATTCCCAAAGAATGGGCCCACCATCCCTATCAACTTAGAGAGCTCTTGGCTCCCCTAGAGGGAAGCGCACAATTCAACAATCAGTCTCTGTCTCTTTCTCCAAGTGCTAGTAACCCGAAGCCTTCTTGACTGTGGCTTTTCCTGTTCTGGGTGTTGAGAGGAAGTGGAATCCCAGGGTGTGCAGATTACAAGGTGGAGCATGCTCTGCTTCTCATGTTGGGGACAAGCCTGTCCATTCATGCCTGTGCCTGCCACCAATGTCGTCACTAAAGAGACTCCTGTGGCATCTATAGCTGGGCTGGTGCAGAGACCCTATGTCTTATATCAAAAAGTGTCTCTGTCCTGCAGGGTGTTTCCGTCCGAGTGTCCCTACCTCAGCACGGAGACTTGTCCATCCATTCACTTACTAACCAAAAGGAAATTCATTTTGAGCTAAAACTCAATTAGAATATATTCCTATGTGACCTTGATCAAGCCAGGTTTCTTCCCTGGAAAATAAAACACTATCAAACAGGATGACAGCTTTGACAACAGCATTCATGTAGACACTCGGGAGTCGGTGGACTGTGGCCCACAACTCGCCCCGTGGTCCAGAGAGATCCCGTGGGGGGGGGGTGTGCTGAGCTATGCCTCAGAGCCTCCAAAGCAGTTCTGGTTTCATTTTTTAATTTAAATTGAAAAATACAGAGAAGTGTCAAAAACATTATCATAACTATCAGCATCTCTGTTGTACAGAATGAACATTTGGGAGCTTTTGTCACTTTTCAGTGACAGTAAAAACTCACTGATAAAGTCAGAGCCAACCTCATTCTCTTTTGCAGTTCCCTCCCCTCAGGTGTAAATGTTGCCAGCAGTTCATCGGGAATCCCTCTTACCTTTTGTATTTTGTCTTAGTACATGTTGGGAATACATAATTGCGTTTATCGTGGGAAGTCTGTACACACATACAACATGCGTTTAATCCTTTTTGGGCCTTCTCCCTTCCCACCCCTCCACTCCTACTCTTGTTCCTCTTCCCATTCGCAGAAGCTCTACTTTTTTTCTTTCTTTTTTTTTTTTTTTTTTTGCCAAACTGGGGATTGAGCTCAAGTCCTTGCACTTGCCAGGGAAGTGCTTATTCCATTGATCCATCTCCCCAGCCCCTCTACTTTCATTTTTTTTTTTTTAGCTCTCTCCTTTTTAGTTCTTTTTCCTTGCCTACCCACTCCATCTCTTTTTTCTTTTTCTATTTGAAAAAGGTCTGTTTCTTACTATCTTTTATTTAGTTCTTTATTTATATTTGGGTTATTCATATAAGAGAAACTATGTGACACTTAAACTTAGATGTCAGATTTATTTCACTCAATGTGATAGTCTTGAGATAGTTATCTTTTTTATATGTATCATGACTATATGACACTGTAGCACTGGATTAAGAAAATGCCATACTGGGCATGGCATTTATACTTTGGCCTTTTTCACTTCATGTCATAGTTTTGAGATTGGGCTTTATTGATATCACCCACTCATTCATCCATGCATCTTTCACCTACCCACTAACCCATCTCTTATTCATTTGCCTTTGCACCCAGCCATCCACCCACCTGTCCACCCATTGATCCATCCATTGATCTCTCTGTCTCTCTGTGCATCCTCCATATATCTACCCATCCACCAAACTTCCCATCTCTCCATCTACTCATCCTTTCCCTCATCTACGTACCCATTCAAATAGCCATCTAAATACTCATCCCTCTGTACACTATCTGCCTTGTAGAAACATATGGTTAGGGTCTCTGCCTTCACTTTGAGTGACCTATCTGTGTCCTTTGTCCTATGCCCTTAGATCAGTTTTGGGAGAGAGAAGAAGCATGAAATCTATGTGCTCTTTCTGCTTTCATTTATTTTCATTATTGCTTCAGCCAAAGAAAGGGCTCTTCTCCCTCGCACTCTTCCACCTCTGTCTTCTCTGTAACACCTCTGTGATAATCCTGCTTCCATGGAGTGGGTCGTACTTTATGGTATGAATTAGGAAGCTCATGAGTTGTAAATTGTTTAAAATACAGGGGAGGGCTGGGGAGATAGCTTGGTGGCCTAAGTGTCTGCCTGGCAAACACAAGGACCCAGGTTCAATCCCCGATACTGTATGCAGTGATAGCCTCAGAACCCCAAGTGTGCTGTGCAGGCTACAAAAATTGGGTGTGGCGATACACACCTGTAATCCCAGTGCTGGGGAGGCTGATATAGGAGGATCACTATGAGTCAGAGCTGCATAGTGAGACCCTGTACCAAATACATTAAAAAAATATTTAAAAAAATTTTAAAACAGAGGGGAGGACCTGGACCCCTGTTCTGAAAGGCACTGAGGCAAAGCAAATCTCAAACCTGCTGGCCATTACTCTTCCTATGTGGCATACTTGCCAAAGGAAGAGGAGCTCTGATTACATATGAGTCATTCTGAAGAGAAGCAAAAACTAGTCTGCTGGCCAGTTGATCTTGTGTTGCACTGATGCTGTGCCATGCCTTCCTCTGCTTGTTGCTAGGTTGAAGTTCTGTCAGTGAGACAGGGCCCAGCTTGCAGGGGTCTCCCAGTCCTACACGTTGCTATCCAGGCTGGCGCGCTCTTCAGCAGAAACTCACGGTTAATTCCCACTTAAGTCTCTTTGAGAAAATACCATCTGGGAAAACTGGCTTTGACCTTGGAGTCATGACACCTTTTATTTAAAAGCATCATGAGGAGAAGGTTGTGGTTCAGAGGCTGGTGGAGAGCAGGTCACCCCTGAGCACTCTGCTGGTGTGCAAGCCAATGAGAATCACCTGAAAAGCAGCCAGACCTGGCCCTGAGGCATCCGTTGTTAAATCTCCTATTGTATCCAAGGGCCAGGCTTTTCCCAGCACCTTGCTCTGCGACTGGATTTTCATGGTCCTCCGGCCTGTCTCTGGATTCAGTTTCTTTCCAGCATTACCCCTCCCCCACTCCTCTCCTGGGTGGACACAGCCCTTTCCTTCCACCATTCCTGAGTAGAGGCCACCCTCTGAGTGCAGCAGCCTCACTGTCCCCTTCCTCTGCATCAGCTGCTTGGCCATCCTCCTGCTGGGTCCTTCTCCCTGACTGGTGGCTCCAGCCGTGTGTTGGTGGGGACAAGGTGAAGGGTATTGGCTTGGCATGTAAGGTTCTCTTAGTTCTGGCACTTCGCATCCTTGCCGCTGCATGGCTCTGAGAATGTGGGCAGTTTGGAGCGCTCTTCCTTAGGCAGGCAGTGCTCATTCTTCTAGAACATGTGGCCAGGTGATTCGTCAGCATTGTTACTAACTGGCCACATGTATGCAGTAAGCACTTTGTGTGTGTAGAGGACCTTTTCGTGGCCTTTCCCTTATTGCCTGCTATTCCACTCACTTGATTGCTTCCAAACTCACTTTTCTGGCAGGTGTCTAACGCTCTGCGTTGTGAGGACCCTGCCTGAGAGTGGGGCTGTCTAAAGAGAAAATGAACTCCTCCCCACAGAGCTCATGAACACCCCGCAGCTCTCACCTGATGATAGCAGAGACGGCTGTACGGCCCCTCCCCAACAGGAGAAACAGCCTGCCTGCTGTATCTCCCTGGCATCAAATGGCCACTATTAAGCTTTTATTGTTTGAATATCCTTCTAATTGGAGAAGTGAACCCACAGCCATGTTGTGCCTTATTGCTGTCTAGACGCACAGAGGCATGAGTTGGCACCTGGCCTTCAGCCACCTCTCATCAGCCTTGCTTTCCTGGTCAGGGTGGCTCCCTGTGTGCTCTTCCACATAAAGCCTTTGTTTTACACCAGCATTGGGTGCTTACTTCCACAAGCAGCAGTCTGATGGGACTTTGCCCACAGCCAAAAGTATCACTTCATTTGCAGTTGCAAATGGAAACAATACAACTATAGCTTGGGTTGACCTCTGTGTTGGCTAGTTTTTAGCTGTGTGCAGATATATGGAGTCCAAATGCACAGCTATGAGATGTCAGAGTCTTCCTATGTATATCTTGCTGGGGTTTCTGCCACACTTGGATTCATTGTGGGTCCCCTCAAAAAAAAAAAAAAAAAAAAAAAAAAAAAAAAAAGCACCAGGAAGAAATTGGTGATGCCATAAACCACGTGGGCAGAGCAAGTCTGAGGTGTGAAATGCACGGCTTTGTGGTGAATGGCGTGCTCAGGAGCACGTCTCTGCCTCAGAAGACCCCAGTGCTTCCTGAGTGCTGTTTACAAGCCTGTGCGGAGCAGGTGCTTCGTGTGCACCGAACTCCCCATCTCAAGCCCCAATGGTGTCAAGGCCATCCTTCCCCTGGAGCTGCTGCCCCCGGTGCTGTCGTGTATCTCCCCTGCATCCTTCTATAGTTTCTGCCGGGCTCCTTGGGCCAAAGTCGAGTGGGGGGATCTAGATGTACCTGAGGAGCACGAAGTGACATCACACAAGCGGCAGAGGAGGGGTCTCTGAAAGCACACGTGTAATTCTAGCCTCGTGCCGTTGACCATCCCCCACAGATTCCCCATTGTAATCAGGTGTGTTTTGCACAGTATAATATCTGCTGTTCTTTCGGCTCCATCTAGACACTCCGTCAGTGTCACGGCTATTTCAGGAAATAGCCACTGCCCTTGTCACTGTGGCATAGGCCCCAGACAGACCTGAAAAACACTGCAGTCTCTGATGTGAAATTTTCTGCCATGTTGCTCCAAACCAAGAAAAGCCCTTTGGGAAAAGCTACCACTGCCCTGCTAGGCCAGGCACTCTTTGGCGTTAGCGACTAGGTGGCCCCAAAGTGGCAACTTTTGTGACCATCATCATTGGTGTGAGCTAGCCATCAACAGCAACATGGCGCATCGTGGCCACGTGACACCTGGTGGCTTGCCGGAGCTCAGACGGTGTTGTCGCGTAAGCAAACACCTCCGTTAAATTCATACACTGGACTCCTAATCCCAGAACCTCAGCATATGGCTGCTTGCGGAGATAGGATTTTTCAAGCGGTAATTCAAGGAAAATGAGATTATTAAGTCAACTCTGATCCAGCTTGATTGGGTTCTGAAGAAATCAGGATGCAGACTCACAGGGAGGACAGTCTGAGGCACTGGGAAGAGATATCATCTGCTGTCATTTTCTTGCAGTGGGATGAAATACCCGGCACCCACAACTTACAGGAGAAGTTTATTTTGGCTCATGGTTTATTACAGATCTAGCCTGTAGTCGGCTGGCTCCAAGGTGTGGTAGAAGGGTCCGGTGGAACACAGCTGCTCACATCATGGAGGCTGGAAGCAGAGCAAAAAGGAAGAAGCTACAGAGGGAGATGTGTGTCTTCCAGGTCCTGTGCACAGTGGCCAGTGACCATCTCCAACTAGGTACTGCCTCCTGACAGCAAGCGAGTGAAAGGATTCCCATAATCCAGTCTCCTTCTCAAAGCCCAGCATGGCTCTTTGGGAAGCCATTCAAGACTGAAACCATTCGCAAACTAGGGACGGAGGCCTCAGGAGGGACCAGCCCTGTCAGTGCCTTGACCTTGGGCTCCCAGCCCCCAGAATGGGAGATAGCGACTGTCTACTGTTTGGCCATCTACCCATGATGCTTTGTTATGACATCTTGGGCAAACTAATGTGAACTATGAGTTCGGTGGGGTTCACAAGCCAGGGACATTTGGGCAGGATTTCTCAAAGATCTGTGCCCTGTCACTCCTTAGCCTTGCAAAGTGAAGCCACACTTTGGCCTGGGACCCCAGGGTAGTGCTTTGTCGTGGTGATCAGGCAGAGTCCTGCACTCAGCCTTATAGCTGACCCAGGGAAGTGCTGCCTCTTCTGTCCCGAGTGTCCTCAGCAGGCTTCCCCACTGTCTGGGTATTTCCAGTTTCTAGCTCACATCTTGCAACAGACTTACAAATGCATGTTGGCCACATATGAGAGTGAGTTTCTCTTATTCTCCATTTTCAGTTGAGCTTGGCCATGTCCTTTATGGATGCAGGGGCTGGTGTTTTACTCTGTAGCAACACAGCCAGCCCTAGCTTGGTTTCTTACAGCTGTGCATACTGATGGTGATGTCTCTACTCTTGGGGGCTTTGCTCTAACTGAACAAGATAACATGTTCATGGCACACCTGGTCTTCTGTATACAGTAGCTCCTTTCATCCCTGTTGATATAAAATCCCAGCCTTTCTTTAACCCTGGATGGTGCCCCCAGGTGTATTCCATTTGGGGAATGTTTTATCCAGTGTAGTTCAATTCTAGCTGCATTCATCAGCTTTGGGAATGGTGTTAGAATAGAAGAGTACATCAGTTATCCTTGTCCCTGGATGCCCCAGGCTGGAGTAGGCAGAAATTCAAGACAGCTGAATGTTCTGGTGATCAGAGAAGGAGAAGAAGCTGTGTCTTGGTGGAAGATATTTGTGACCCAGTGGGAAAGTGCATGGTTTGGGGCAGAGGTAGGGGCTCATGATCTGCTTTGGAGGCCATAAGTTAAACTAGACTGAGAGAAAACAGAGGCTGTTGGTTGGTGGGGAGGGGTGCTGGAAGAATTCCTTGGTCTCAGGAGCCATGCTGGCCCTGTTATGAATACGGAGGGTGAAACCTGAGGATAGCAGGGTCAGCTGAGGGCTGGGGAAGGTGGTGGGAAAGGTCCTGCTTTGGGATAGGATGATGTGTTGGGCTTGGCATGGCCAGAGCTGGTTGATTCTGCAGCTGCTCATTTACCAGTTTTCTGCTGGTGATCTGTTCTAACTGTGGAGGGGTAAGCCCAGTGTAAGCCTTTGATTGGAGCTACTTAGTTAGAGGCACACTTGATAGTTGGGTCTAGGAGCTTACTGCAAGGTTTATTTTGACCTTGTGAATTTTTGCTAGGGTGCAAGTCTTTGCTCCAAGTGCTGTGTGCAGTTCTCAGAGTTTTCTTCTGTCCTTGTGCCTGAGGGTTCAGTGCTTAGCCGAGGGGCACCATGTTATCAGACGGTCTTCTGGGTTGGCAGGAGAGATGCCAGACATCTGCAATACTGCCTCACCACCACTGTGCCTTGTCCTCTGTCATGTGTTTTTTGTTTCTAAATGTCATTGGTGTTTTAGGGATTAGAATTTACTTCTTCAGGAAAAAAATAATCTCCCAAATTTTGTCTGTTGTTATGGGGATCAAACTATGTCCCCTGGCAGTACGAATGTTCACATTAGGGCAAATTTTCTAGTAAGGGGAAATCTGGACGAGGGTGGTATTGCTCTAACCTGAACATAAATATCCTCCTCCATTTGCTCAGTGTCACAATATTTTGCCTGCCAAGAGGTTGACTGCGTGTGACTAGAGAAGAATATAATGTATTGGTTAGAGATGTCTGAGGATCCAGGCAGGTCAGAGCTGGATTTGAATTGGACCTCCTCTACTTTCTAGGGCTCTGAGGCTCAGCTCCCTCATCTGGAAAAAGGGAATTATCATAACATGATAACAACAATAATATGATTTATGGCTAGGGTGAGGGCAAGTGAGTTAGTACAATTTCTGATTTGTTAGGGTTCAGTGCTCACCATGGCTCTGTCTGGGTGTCACCATCATCATTGTTGTCACCCTCATCTTTGTCCCCACCCCATCACCATCATCATCCCTGCCACTGTCCCCTTCACCGTGATCACAACCATCACTCCCATCACCATCATCAGGATCTCCATCATCTCCATTGTCACTGCCCACTAGTGCCTGAACCCCACACCTATGGAGTGAGAGCCCATGCTGGGCATATTTGATAGAGTCGATCCAGGACCCCCAGGGAGAAGACCAGCTAAGCCTTAAGGAGGACAGATGGGGTTTCCTCAAGCGACCCCTTAACTGGCACAGGGCTGAGGCTCCTGATACCTGGTTGGCCTCTGCCATCTCTCCAAGCCTCCCATCAGAGCACCATCCAGTTCATGTTCCTGTTCCTAGCACATGGTGATGGAACAGCCATCTCAGGGATACAGGGGATGGGAAGGGATGCTGGAGCACTCCCGCACTGAGCATCCTGCTTGTAAGGGATGAGGAAACTTGCCAGTTGCGTCTATTCTACACTTGCCTCCCCACCTTTCCTTATGTGGTTCTCACCACTGGAATCCCTACCACAGCTTACACAGCCCTCTGTGTCCCTGGACAAATGTACCTGCCAACTAGCAACACCTGCACCTTCTTCTAATTGCAAGGGGATTCTGTCTTACATTTATGTTTGTCTTTGTCATACTATGAGACAGCTGTGGCTTTCACCACTGTAAGTAGAGTCTAGGACTTGTTTGCTCATTACTGTTTCTCTGGTTCCTGGCATTCATTCATTCATTCGTTCATTCATTCACTCACTCACTCACTCATCCATTCATTCATTCATTCATTCATTCATTCATTCATTCATTCAGAGCTGTGTCAGGACTGTTCTTGGAATTGGGATTTGCATGATCAGGGTGCTGAGTAAGTGGGCAGAGTCAGATATGGGTGAGTAATAAGTGACACCAGATGTTACGGCTTGTGTCTATCAGTCCCCCAAAGCCTTATGCAGTCATAGGTGGGGCTTTCTCAGAAGTGGCTGAATAGAGTATGGGACTGATTCATGGTGTACTGCTAGGATTAAAGATGCTAGGATGAAGGGCGAGTGATTGCTGAATCAGTCCACCGATCGGTTTGATGTCACCCTCAGCCTGTTAGCCTGGCTACAATACAAGAGACAGAAAGAGGTTTGTCCTTCTCCTTGTTGCTTTGCTGCCTTCTACCTACCATAGACTGGTGTCCTCCACGAAGCCACCAGCTTTGGAGATAGACCATTATGAACTGAAACCTCTGCAAACAGCCAAACTAACCTTTCTCTCTGAGTGTTAGCTATTTTGTCTCAGCCATAAGAAGAGTAACCAAGACAGGGTTTGTGCAAAGTGGCCCTGAATGGGGCCACTTCTGGACTTTCTTCACTCCTGGTATGCATAGGTATCAACACCCATCCCATAACGAGGGAGGGGCCCCTGGCTTGGGCCTCAGCCAGTGCTGTCTCGGGGACAAGCTGCTGCAGCTTACTGCTGCTGTGATCAGTAGTAACAGGTGCTTTACCTCTTGGTTAGTCCTTGGGTGCCATAGTCAAGTGCTGCATGGCTTAACCAGGAGCTACGTGCAGTCTTGTCCTTCTGGGGCTCGCATCCAAGATCAAGGTTTATCCTCTGGCTGCCAGGAGGGAGGATCTGTCCCAGGACTCTGTCCAACTCTGGGGAGTTGCTGGCATCTTTTGTGGGTACTGGATTGGAAATGGAGCATTGCCTGACTCTGCCTTCATTTTCCCTTGGCTGCCTCCCTGTGCACCGCTGCTGTGCCTGTGTCTCCACATGCACGAGACCTTGATGTTTGCATTTGGCCTGCCCAGCTTTAATCTGTCTCATCTTAAAGATCGCATCTGTAAAGATCCTACTTGCTGGTACATTTCACTTTTGGGGTAGAAGCCTGGGAGGACACCATCTTCCCAGGTTACAGTTCAACCCTCAACACCAAGCCTTGCAATAGTACTGCAGGGTAAGCCAAGGCCATGGTTCTCACTGAGAAAGCAGAGGGATTGCTGGGCTGGTGGGTTTGCCCAGGAACATAAGGCCATTGTGCATGGCTGGGGTATAGACCCAGACCATTCTGAGCTGCTTACCCAGAAGTTTCTCTGCAAGGGGCTCTTAGTGCTTTTCCAAGCAGACTGGTCCTTTGTTGTGCAAGGATAGCTCCTGGGCACACTTGACATGCCCAGTGCTGCTCATCGAGTGACTGTGGACACTAGCCTTAGTGTTACCACAGTGGCATACAAGTCCCCTGGGGGGTAGCTCACCCCCAAGCTTTTGCAGCACTTGCCAGCTGCCAGGAGGGGCTTTAGCTTGGGTAGATGTAAGTATTTAAGGCAACCTAAATCCAGGTGTTCTGGTCACGGGGACCTGAGGCCAAAAATTAATTCCTGAACCAGAAGCAGGTGGGTTCCATGGGACCCCAGCTAGCTGTATCTGATATCACACCCTTGTGCTGGGGTTTCTAAAGTGTTCTTACCCAGGGAAGATAGGACAAGACATGACAGTCTCCCTGGATGAGAACAACACTTTAGAAACCCCAGCACAACTTATAAAAAGCCTTGTCCTAGAAGGAGCAGCTGATCTTATTGGCCTTTAGCTGGTAAGCTTGGAAGGTCACATGTAGTTCAGTCAGTGCCACTGGGGAGGGGAAGGTGACTCATTCACTTGTAGGGTGTCCTGTTCCCTGGGCAGCAGGTAGGCTGGCTGCAGGAGTTGCTCTCCTGATTGACAGTCAATCACTTAGCCCCTCATGGGTGAAGCTCCCACGGCTGCCTGTTGGAAAGGCCCCAGAGCCTCTGCGTCATCTCTCGGAGACGCCACCAGCAGTGTCACGCAGAGAGTTGCCACAACCTTGGGTTTGGTTGAACCTTGTGTTTTCCTTGATGGCTTTACAATGAGAAAGAAAAATCCTTTGTCCCTCTTGCTGGCTGTGTAGTAAAACATGATTTTAATTCAACAAAACTTAGCAGTCTTGGTTAGACATGGGCCGAGCTTGCATTGGGCTTTGCCTGACTCACTGGGAGTTCCTGGAAGGTGCCTGCTGTCATCACTCCGTTCTCAGTGAGCTGTTGCCTGTGGAAATGGGTCTGATCACTTTGGAAACCTGGCCAACACTATAACCTTTTCAAACATGGTAACTGATTGGTGTTTCCAACACATGGTTATCATAGTCATCTTCATCATCCTTTTGCAAGGGCAGGGTCTGCATTTTGCAGGCCTTTCTTGTGCTGCAAGTTCTCCCATCAGTGAGGCTGGAAGACAAGGTGTCCGCCAGTGTCTGAAGTGCCAGGGAGCAATCCATCGGGAAAGAAATTAGGTCACATTGTACGGTGCCGCTGGCCTCTCTACCTGTGGCTTCTGTGTATAGATTGAAACAAACTCAAAGTGAAAAGATTCAGAAAAAGAAATTCAGCTGTGCTGAAAACGTATAGACTTTGTTCTCCATGTCATCCCTCCTTAAGCAATATAATGTAGCGAGTTTTTACAGGGCATTTACACAGTACAAGTAATTTAGAGATGATTTGAGTGTAGGGGAGGAGTGTATAGCTTATATGCAAATTTTACAGCTCCATTTTATAATAGGAGATGAGCACACCCTTGGAATTTGGTATCTGAGGGGGAAGGTACGATACCAAGGGAAGGCTGCACCTGACTTGGGATTCTCAATGTGTGTTCAGGACCAGCAGCAAGAGCTTGAAAGTTGTAAACAAGCTGGGTCCTGGTGGGGGAGGGGAGCACAGCCGCCGAACTGGACACAGTGGAGTAGGTGGGGGATGCAGTGTGTTTCTATAAGGGCTGAAGTTTTAGCAGTGCCGTGTGATGGCGGTCCCGCAGAGGCTGTAGGTGGTTATTCACAGGCACAAACTATCTGCAGGTTGCGGGTGGTGGCGACATAAAGTCTAAGGTGAGAGTGGGGAGCAGAAACCAATGCCTCAACCTTGACTTTGTCCAAGCACCAAGCAGACTTCGTTTTGCAGCTGTTGAAGCCTGCGCGTCCCATGTTGTGCTCGGAATACCACGTGGGAAGGAGGGGGAGCAGCCCCGACTCTGTCCTGCTCTTGGCAGGTGGCTCTGGCATCCTCCTGCTTCCCTGATCGGGTGTTCTTTCCTTCCTTGCAGAAGTGCATCCGCTTTAATCCGGATGCCACAGTGTGGGTGGCCAAGCAGCGGATCCTGTGCACCCTGAATCAGGGCCTGAAGGATGTGCTCAACTACGGGCTTTTCCAGCCAGCCAGCAATGGGCGTGATGGCAAGTTCCTGGATGAGGAGCGGCTGCTGCGCGAGTATCCCCAGCCTCTGGGGCCAGCTGTCCCGTCCCTGGAGGTACCGAGGTGATGCCGTGACCAGGCTCATTTGACTTGCATTGAAAATTATCCCCCAAAATAAAAATACTAGTTTGGGGCCCTGAGGCTATTCCTAGTTTTGCAGTGAATTGCATACTGCTGTGAAATTCTTAATGTCTTTTTTTTCTTACTATAGATTTTAACACATTTGTCAGGAAGAAGTCTTGGTGGGAGTGAACCAAGTCCTGGCTCTGCCAATTACCCGTGCTTCTCTCAGACCTGGCCCTCCGTTTGGGGTCCTATAAGCCCCTCTTCAGGCATGATAACATATTAGGGTGTGTCACAGAGCTCACTAGTTTATCAGGAAGGACAGAGATGGAGAGGTGCCCAGGCAAAGTCTAGAAGGGTCCCCAGCTCATCGCTTCTACCCTTGGGGAGCTGAGGTGTCCCACCCTCCTGGCTGGGGGGTGTTTTGTCAACTTGGGAGCTCTTCAAACCTCATATTTGAGGGGTTTTGCTGGTGGGTATGATTGATTAAATTATTGGCTATTGGTGATCAACTCCATTAACACACACACACACACATACACACACACACACACTCGCTCTCTCTCTCTCTGTCTCTCTTCCTCTCACACTCCCCCATCAAGGATGAAACTGAAAGTCCAACCTTCAGGAACATAGCCCAGTTGAAGGCCAGGTTAGATACTCAACCTGTCTGTCTGCTTTTCTGTTTCTGTGCCAGTTTCGATACAAGAAGCGGGTGTATAAACAATCCAGTCTGGATGAGAAGCAGCTGGCCAAGCTCCACACGAAGGTATGTGGGGAGTAGAGGGGGGATCACATTCATGCTGAGTTTTCCCCTATTGCATTATTTTTGCATGTTAACCTGAACCACACTGGGGAAAATGTGTCAGTGAGTAGTGGGAGGAAGGTGCTGTGCTGCCTTGGGAGCCCAGTGCCCAGCTGGATGCACTGTGGGCCATTGTACCCAACATGCCATCCAGCTGGGCAGATAGGGTGAGGGTGTCCTGGACAGCCTACTCCTCGCCGGGGGGGCTTCCTGTTGCCCATTCTGATGTTTGAACCCAAGCCCTTCACACTGAACTACATCCCCAGCTTTTTAAACATTTTATTTTGAGATAAGTTCTTACTGCATCATTAAGTTGCCTGGGCTGGGCTCAAACTTGTGATCCTTCTGCTTCAGCTTCTTAGGGTTCTGGGATGTCAGGTGTGTACCACTGCACCCTGGTCAGAACACAATGGTTTTTACTGTGTTTAATGGCATTTAATGTGTCAGTGTCTTTTTTTTTGTGTTTGTGTTTAACTGGCAACTGCCTTTCTACCCGGCTCACTACCATCTGACAAGTGCTCATGCTTCTTAGTGCCCTGGCCTTTTCTGGCACAAGATGCTCTGGATTCTTCTGTTCCCTGCCTCATCCTTGGAATCCTACTATCTTTGTGCTTCTGAGATTTTTTAAATTACCCTTTGATGCCTAGATAAAATGTGTCTGTGAATCTAAAGAATGTCATTAAATACCAGTGAAGGTTTTAAGTGGCACTTGGGTCCCCTGTGGTTAGGGGCATTTATTCTGATCCTGAACTATGAAGACTTGGAGGTGGAAACAGCCACTAGCAGGAGGGGGGGGTGTCCATGCTGGGAGCCACTGTGGATCCCATTAGCGTTTCAGGAGAGGTGCAGAGAAGGGCAAGGCTGAGCCCATGAGAAGCACTAGACTCTCTAGAGGGTCTTGCAGTCAGGAACCAGCAGCGCAGAGCCTGCTGACCTGCAGAAACCGGCCCCCTGCTAGCTGACTAGCAGGCGATGCTGGGGAAGGTCCTCCCTGCCAAAATGGAGCACTGACTGGGGAGACTGCATGAGGCAGGAATGCGCCTTCATTCTGGGCTGAGCAGCCAGGTGTTCTCATTTCCAGAGGTAACCAGAATGGCAGCCAGACTGAGCGAATGATGGCCCCACTTGCTCTGCAGCATGACTGCCTCTAGAGATCAGATCATAGGGCTCCCAGGGACAGGACCTGGGTGGGTCCTAGGAGCTTCAGGTTTCCTTAATGGTTCTAGTTCTGGTGATCCATGATGGTAAAAGAATGTCCTGTAGCTCTGGGCAAAGTATAATTTGCTCCTGCTGCTGTAACAGATAACTTTGGCTATATGTCACACACCACAGGCATCTGCTTCTCATGGTTCTGGAGTGTGAGGCATACAAGGTCAGAGGGTGGCAGATTTGGTGTCTAGGAAAGCCTTGTTCATGGCCTATGGCCTTCTCCTTGTCCTCACATGGGGAGAGGGACTGGGAGCTCTAGAGTCTCTGCTAGAAAAGCACGAATCCCATTTGTTGGGGCTCCACCCACGGGATCTATTCACCTCCCAAAGCTCTACTCCACTGGGAATCCTTTCAGCTTGTGGATTTTGGAGGGACACAAACAGCAAACCGTGGCCCAAAGGTGGCCAACAGTCAGAGATTCCTGAAACCTTCTTGTAAGGTTATCCTGTAGCCTTGGCCAAGTGAGCCGCTGCTGCTGAGCGAGCCTGGGGTCACAGTGGCCAGATGTGAACGAACCTGGCGCACCCCGCAGGGAGAACTTGCCCTTGGCCTGTGGGACCTGTTCTTACGAAGACCTTTCTGCTCTATGACTCTCCCTCTAGACCAATCTGAAGAAGTTCATGGATCATACCCAGCACCGGTCTGTGGAGAAACTCGTCAAGCTGCTGGACCGGGGCCTGGATCCCAATTTCCATGACCTGGAGACTGGAGGTGGGTCCTTGTTAGAGGGATCTTTGTTGGGCCGCAGTACCAGTAGAAATTTATTCTGAGGCTGAGCCATATATAAACCCCAAGAAACTTGTCCTGGACCTTGGGAGTGTCCTCATTTCTGGGATTCCCAGGCCATCACAGCCTATGCAGGTCACCACCCTGGGACATGAAGCCTGGCATGGTGCATGACTGGTGAGCAAATAACCAGTGTGTGCCCATCTCTGGTGCCTGGGAAAGCCCCTCTGGGCACGGGGAGTGTCCATCATGTCTAGCTCCCTCCTCTGTGAACCTGTGTTCCTTTCACATGGAGGTTCAGGCTGCCACAGAGAATTCATTCAGGCCCCAGTGGTTCCACTGTAATGAAGTTTTCTGGCCTCAGTGCTTTGGCCCTGTCTGGATTGATCTTGGACACAGGGACACTGTGGGATGCTTAGTAGTGTCTCTGACCTTGACAGGCTGGGTATCAGCAGCACCTCCAGGTGGACAACCAAAGTTGCCTCCCGATGTACCATAGTCCGTGGGACACAGCCGCCCCAGGAGCTCCCCATGACGGTGGACACCTGCAGGGCCAGTGGCTGTGGGAGCTGGGGATGGCCTAGGTGAGAGGCTGCATGGTAGCTCAGGGGTCCATCCAGTTGGGTGGGTTCTTTTGAACTAAACAGAATTCCTGTTGGACTCAGTAGTAGAACCCCTTTTTTCTCTCTCTCCTCCCTTTCTCCCTCTCCTCTCCTTCCCCTCCCCTTCTCCTTCTCTCTGTCCTGTCCCCCCAACCCCTGTGGATTCCTGAATGATTTCAGGTCACACCTCCAAATCACTAAGTACAGGAGGAATGGAGTGTTTGTGACACTTTCTAGTCATCTGTGGGAGGCCCCGATAACTCATCAACCCCCTGCTAGGTGCTGGGCGTATCCCTGTCTATAGATTGCTTAGGGTATGGTGACCTCTTTTATTCCTGGGTGTCTCGAATTTATGGTGAGCAGTGTCAGAGCAGGGACAAGCTCCTTTCCAATGGCAGCTGTGACACCTGTGGGAAGAGGACCTGGAGGGTGTGAGCCTGGCCTGGCCCCAAGCCCAGGGAGGGCATCAGGATGGAGCACGGCGGGGTGTGTGTCTGCAGGGAGAGGCAGGAGGCACTTGCCCCAGCCTGCCCCACCCTGCCCCACCCTGCTTCTCCCACCACACTGATATAAGTGGAGGCTCCTCTCCTGCATTGGCCTTGGGCCTAGGCTGGTTGTACAAGGGCAGGGCTCGTCCCGCCCCTGTGCACTCAGGCTGTACAAGTAGAGAGACTGCGTTCTGCAGCCAGGCCTGAGGTCAGGATTCTGATTTATGGGGAGGGGAAAATCTGTTCCCAGCCTGGATTCCGGCCTGGGGATGAGCCATGGGGTTCAGCGCCCACTGCCTGAGTGTGCTGCTGCTGTCGCTGTCTTAGCTATTTCCAGATGACTCCTTGGAACCTGGTCAGCAGTACAGGGGGCCAGGGGGCCACTCTGGGATCCCCTGTTATTCTCTTGACTGACCTTCTCTGCCCAGCTCCATCCCAGCACACGCCCGGCCTCCCACACTGGCTTTCCCAGTGTTGGTGTTTCTGGGTTTTAAGAATTTAGGAATGACTGCTATTCCAGAGCAGCCCCTAGTGTTGTTTCTAAAAACACAATGACAGATCTGAATTGTTGAAAGAGGCAAAGATGTGACTAGCTCTTATTGCCCTGCCCGGAGGTAAAGCTGCAGTTGTGACAGTCATGGTTGGATCCCATGGGAAGCTTAAGCCCTGTGTTGCTGGGAGCAGGTACAAAGCTGTATAATTAAGGGGCAGGGCCTTATTGGCTCCATTCTCATCCCTGCCATATGGAACAGCCCCACCTGGACCATAAGCGGTGGAGGCAGCTATAGTCACCTGTGTTCTCCAAGACCCAACAAGCCCCACAGCTGTGGTTCCCAGTCCTAGGATTCAACTGACTGGGAATTGGACATAGCAAACAAGATGGTGTCTGTCCTGACCGAGTAAGATGCAGTAAAACAACTGTTTGCATAGCATTTGCCTTATAACAAGTATTAGAAGTAAGCATGTGGGAGGCTTGTGTGCAAGCAGCACACTGTTTCAGAGGAAGGACATGAGCGGCTACGGCTTTTGGTGCCTTCAGAGTCCTCAAGCAGACTCGCAAGGGCAGCTCTGTTCCTAGGACTATAGTCTGGGTTGGTTAGCGGTGCCAAGCCCAGAGAAGGAACAGAGCCAGGATTTTTGGTGGCACCTCTGCTGCGGCACTCCTGGCACAGTAAAGCGAAAGCAAGTGTCCCAGAGGCTCTGGCAAAGGCCACAGTCAGCAGGACCAGGGGCTGAGGCTGCAGAGCAGGAGGCCCAGCGTGGAGGCAGGGCTGCCCTTTGCAGTGACGCTTTTCTCTCCCTCCCCTGGGAAGTTAAGAGCGATCCAACAGAGTGGTTCAGGGGCTTGTTTTGTTTTGGTTTTGATAGAAATCGTTTTTAAGCTAAAAACACTTACTGCATCAGGCCTCACATTGTGTCTGCCTACCGGTTATTTCTCTAAATCGATTTCCTCCTTGTGGTATTTAAGATTTCTCAGCAAAGTAGATCTTTCCATTCCCACCACCACTCGCTGCTTGTTCTTTGAGGTCTGTGGACTTTCATTCTTAGAAGAGTTCTGGCATACAGAACATTGAACTCAAAGCATAGAGTTCCTACATGAACCAGCACCTTTTTGCTTCCCTCATGGCTGATGTCTGGCTTTTAACATTGTATATGTAAGGGGTGGGGAGATAGCTCAGAGGCACAAGTACCTACCTGGCAAGCACAAGGTCCTGAGTTTGATCCCCGGCCCACATACAGTGCTGGCCCCAGATTCCCCGGGTGTGATGGTGCACACCTGCAATCCCAGCACTTGGGAAGTTAAGACAGGAGGATTGCTGTGAATTTGAGACCAGCCTGGGGGCTACAAAAGTGAGCACAAGGCCAACCTGGATTGCATAGTGTGACCCTGTCTCAAAAAGAAAACAAAAATTGAATGTCTATTATCACTGATGAGCCAACAGGATATATTATTATGAACTGAAGTTTGTAGTTCAGGGCTCACTCACTCCTGGAGTCACACATTCTTTGGCCTTGTAGAACTCTGTAGTTCCTGTATCCGCCACCATAGTTCCCTGGCCCTAAATGTCCTCTGTGTCCCAGCTGCCCATCCCACCTACCCCTGGCACCCACTGATGGCATTACTATCCCTGTAGCTTTGTCTCTTCCAGAAGTTGGAGTTGGAATCACGTGGTCTGCAGCCTCTTCATGCTGGCTTCTTTCCTTAGTCATATGCTTTGGGGTTTCCTCCATAGCTTTTCATGGCTCGTCCACTGCGTGAGCCCTGACCGGCACCCCAGGGCCCGAGTGCCCTATTCTTATTTATCCTTTCATCTGCTAAGGAGAGCTGGGTTGCTTTATGTTTTGGTGATTACAAATAAAGCTTCTGTGGACATTTGTGAGCAGGGCTTTTTTTTTTAAACAGGGACATAATTAGCAGAGATGACCCATATTAGAGGTTTTTAAGACTAAATATTTAGAGCCTGGTGAAAGGGAAGATTGAAATTAGAAAGTTCTGAGGATGTGTCCAGGGGCAACAGTGGGGCAGGGAGCGCTGCCTTCCCTGCCACCCTCCCCACCCTGCTGTGATCCTACCAGCATTTGAGGGGTTTTCACTCATTTCCCTGAAGCCAGAGAGAAGCTCGTGGTTCTAATGGGTCAGGGAAGTGAGACCATGGGTTGAGTGAACAAGAAAGGTGACTAAAGGACAACTGTCGTGGGAGTGTGCAGACACTGCAGGCAATTCCAAGAAGGATGGGCAATTCCTGGATGGTGCAACAGTGTCCTGGCTCTATGGGGTGAGATGCAGTGGGAGAAGCCACATGTGGCACTGTCTTAGCTGAGGGTCCAGAGCCAGGTGGGGTCGGGACAGCTCTCCTGCATGTTTTTTTGGGCAAAATGAGTTAGCAGGAACCACTGTGTCCTTATGCTCAAAACACACAGACACACACAGACACACATGCACACACACACACACACACACACACACTATTTGGAGACTCGGAGCTACAGTGATACAGGTTCATGGCTGTGAGCCCCAGAGGCCAGCTCAGCACCCAGGCATAAAGAACTCAGGGAAACCCACTTTTAACCCCATCTGCTCCCCAGTTGGCCCGATTAAGACCAGGTTCAGGGACCACTCTGAGCTTTGGGGTCCTCAGCTCCTGAATCAGATGGCTGTCCCCATAGTCCGGGATCCGGGAACAGTGGATGGCACTAAGTGTATCAGCATGGGTCATCTTCACAGGGCTTCCAGAATATCTCTGCCATCATCAGCTACAGTAATTCAGCAGATACTATTTTGAGATACAGAGGAGAAGAGATGGAGGTCACCTCGGTGGGCTCCCTCCAGGCTGTGAGTGGGCTGATCTGGTATCTTTCAGGCTTCTCACATCTCCTAGAGCTGCTTAGTCCCAGGGAAACAAGTACTGTTGTCTTCACAGAAATGATAAAGTTACTCAGCACTTACAGCTATGTTTAAAGGACAGAGGACCCTGCCACCCCGATGTGCCTGGAGCTGTCCAAACCTCTCCTCCCTAATCCTCTTGCATCTGGTGAGGCAGGTCCCCTCTGGGTACCTTGTCCTTAGAGAGGCTTGAGGCTCTGGTGTGAAGTGGCGTCTCTGTGATCTGAATGCTAGTTCACTCAGATCCCAGCATTGAAACTCCCCCTAGGTGGTGGCTTAGCAGAGGGCCAAGCCTTGAGGAGGCCACAGGGTCGCAAGGGTGGAGTCTGTATGAACCCAACCAGCACTCTTAGGTTGGAGGCCTCAGAGAGTGCCCTGCCCATCCTACCATAGAAGCTTGCAGCCTGAAGTTCCTGTCTCTGACCCAGGAAGCAGGGCCACACCAGAGATGGACTCTGCCAGCGTGGTCAACTCGGAATCCAGACTCCAGAGCTGCAGGCAATGTGTATCTGCTGCTCGGGAGCCTCCTAGACCCTGGACCTCGTTAGAGCCGCACAATCTGATGCAGTCCCCAGGTGACCAGCAGGGGCGGAGACCTAGCCTGGGCTCTGCAGACTGTAGGTGTGGGATTTCATCCTCGGCCTGCCTTCTGCCTGCTGTGCTAGATGGATGTGGCCCTGGCTCTGGTCCAGGTTGCAGGGGTGGCTTTGGTGTGGGGCCAGCTGCATTGGATCTACCATGCAGGGCCAATGGGTAGAAAGAGGACACTCACTTGCCCTTTCCTTCTAGGCAGACCCTTCCTCCTGCTGGGCCACAGCAGCCTTCCCACGTTCTCATTCTGTACTGTGGGCTCCATGCTGGGTTTGGTGATTTTCTACCCACTGAGCAGTAGAATCTGGCTGTAAAGCAGAGTTCATTTCCTGGGTCTACAGTCAGAGGCAGCTTTCTTAAAACCAAGAAGAATGTTTTAAAAAAAAAAAAATCCATCACCCAGACTTGTCCCATGTCACTGACTCAGGGCTCTTCTTGGGCCAGAGTCAGGGGAAGCAGCCCTTCTGGATTGAGTGGCATTTGAGAGATAATTAAATCACAGCGGAATGACCTGTCAATTAAAACCAAGCAGCCTGTGCTAGCACAAGCAGCTGTCGCCTACCTGTTGAGAATGTAAATTTCATTAAGTAGCAATGATGAAAACAGAATAGAAAAATAAGAGTTAGTTCTCCCATTGGGGACCCGAGCTCAGCTTTTGCTTTGGTCGGAACCTAGGGAATCGGACCAAACCCTGGCAAGGAAATAAGAGTGACACTTTCAATGGAATATTACCTGGCATTTTTCTTTTGCCTTGTGGCTTCCCAACTTAAGAAGCCCCCATATGAGATAAGAGAAGACTTGGCAGTAAAGCCGGAAGAGCTCTTTGATGCTTTAAACATCTTGATGAGAAGCAGAAGTTAGGATATTGTTTTATTAAGCCAAATTGTGCAGGAGCCTGTAGCATGTGCGGAGTCATTTATAAGATCCAGCTACTACACAGGCAGTGTTGTGTCCGTCGCCTGTCAGGCCGGGGCTGCCTGCGAGTTGAGCTGTTCGTCATCCGTGCTGGAGGAGCTGCTTCAGCCCACACGTCGCTGTGGCGGGCTCCTGGGAGGCCCCTTCTGGGCTCCCACGTGGCCCAATTAGAAGGATTCACGGACCTTCTGCCTCCGAGTAGGCTGAGTGCCGCTTGGTTTGGGAATGGAAGGGGCTTGCTTGGTGCGTGTGGTGGTGGACGGTATCTGGCGGTCTCCCTGCAACCCGACAATGAATCACTGCCTGTAACTCCTCCAGGAATAATAAATAATGCTAGGAAGGATGGGTGACTCCAGGGGGCAGGATCCTGGGACCTCATAAACAGCAGCCCAAAGTGGGTGAGAGGGGCATAGATTACCCAGCAGATGAAGGTGGGCTGAGAACTGTGGGCAAATAACTCCCTCTGCCTCAGCGGATGCGAGGAGACATTTGGCTTGTCGGGTGCCAGCTCCTAATAAAGAGAGGCTAGGTTTTAAGTGAGAGCTCACATCTAGAATCCAATTAGGATGGGATTATTTATACCTGGATGTCTTCTGGCAAGGCGTAGAGGCGTCCATGGAGGCGTGTGTGGTAGAGCAAGGCACAGTGTGGATGCAGGAAGCAGGGTGGCGGGGGGTGAGCCCCGGGCCGGGCCCTAAGGGGGTGGCTATTAGGCCCAGACACACTGACAGGTTTAGGTTTACAGAAAATCAAGCCAAAGGAGTAAAGAGTTCCTGTGTACCCTGCCTCCTTTTGCCCTGCTGGCGGTCTCCCTGCAGCCCCGCACAATGAATCACTGCCTATAACTTCCCCAGGAAAATTACACATGGCTGTGGTGCATGCAGCCCATGGCATGTACAGGGCTCCCTCTTGTTGGCATGAAGACGCTCTGTGGGTTTGGGCAGAGGCCTCGTGTGCTGCACCCACCGTCAGCATCATGCAGGGTCTTATGACTGTCTTCAGCATCCTTTGTGCCCTCCCTGTGCATTCCTCTGTGCTCCAGCCAGCCTCTGGCCACCGCTGCCCTTGCTGTCTATCTGGTTTACCTTTTCTAGAATGGCACAGAGTTGGAGCCACACGCAGAGCCTCTTCACACTGGCTCCCTTTGCTCAGTGGTAGGCATCCTCTATGCACCTTTTCATGGCTTGATAGCTCCTTTTCAGGACGGAGTAATATTCCACGATCTGCTATTTGCTCACCCACAGCGGGACAGTGGAATCTATGCAACTTGGGGAAATTGTGAATAAAGCTGCCCTGTATTCTCATTCAGCTTCCTGTGCAGACAGCGTTTTCTTTTTTTTCTTTTCTTTTTTTTTTTTTTGTGTAATTCTCCTTTATTTTTTTTCCATTTATTTTTATTTTATTAAAATATAAATGTCAATCAGACAGTTTCAAGACACCTTAACCATACAGAGTCGATGAATTAATACATTGCAAACTGTTTTCGTAACGTTTTGGTACTGTACAAGGTGCATACATGAAATTATATTTACAGGTTTTTTTATAGCTGAATTATATCAAAGATTCAATAATTATTTACCTAGTGGATGACCATAGCACTAAAAGCCGAC
>PVKA01020648.1:0-40001 GCA_004027165.1 Ctenomys sociabilis
TATTTCTTTCACTGCATGTTCAGTGGAAATCTCTTATATTTACTTGAATAGAAATTTTATTTCTCTTTTATAAAGAGAATACAGACTAATAAAATAAAAGAAAAATTAGAAGTGATACAGAACTTCACCAAACAAAGTAATATGAATTCAACAGTGTTTGTTGTATTGAATATTACTGTCTGTAAACTAATTGTTCAGACTACTAGATATAATATAAAGATTTTCTAATGTTGATTTTTATTCATCACTCATTAATAAGATCTTATATACTATATGAAATCTATAGTTAATTTAATATCAATTAATAATCTAATATGCTTTGATACTCATAAGAAAAATATCATCTTAATGAACTGAATATTTATATTTTCACTGTCTAATAGTCATGTAGTAAAACCTTCATCTCTAAAGGTATTAGGAGGTTGGGCTTTGGGGCAGTAATTAGGCTTAGATAAGGTGATGAGGGTAGAGACATGACAGAATCAGAGTCATTATAAGAAAAGAAGAGATACTGGAGTTTCTTCTCTCCCTCATATATTATATGCCAAGTTATATTTCATTATTGTTTAGTACCAGGAATTGATCTCAGAACCTTGCACTTACCAGGCAAGCACTGTGCCACTGAGCTATATCCCCAACACCTCCATTGTTGGGATAAGAAGAATGTACAACTCAGAAAGAGGACGCTGGCCAACAACTGAGTTGCTGGTACTCTGATCTTAAATGTGCCATCCCGTAGAACTGGCAGAACCAAATATTTGTTGTTGAAGTCACCAATCTACAGTATATCATTATAGTATCCTGAGCAAAGACATCATACTTAACAAAATACTCTTAGTGATTTAGTCATCTTTGAACTGCTGTCAGTTCCCAAGATGCACTACGTTATTTCAACATCAAGGCTTACCAGATGTTCATCATTACACATGGAACTCCTTTTAATATCCACAAGATTATTTTGGTCAGCCTCTGTGTATCATTAAACCTCTGCTGATATTATTTTCTTCAAGTCCTGTTTTTCTTCCTTGTGGCCCCGATACACACATAAGGTTATATTAAATTTTCCTTTTATAGGCTCTAGTTTCTCAATGCAGAATAAACTCTGTGGAGGCAAGAATATTATCTTGTTTATTATGTTTAATAAATAATAGGAAACCAATAAGTATTCTTTGACATTTTACAAACCTTTTTGGGTGAATCTATATCTAGAGCCTCAACTACTTTCTCACACAGAAAGTTGCTTCTCACACTAAAGAAACATTATAAAATTCACAGCTAGGATCTGTTCACACTCATTTTTTCATAACTGCAGAAGTTGATAAAGTATTTAGATAAAAAGAAATACTTGCCAAATCACAGCTATGAGAGGTATCCTCAAAAACTGAATAAAATCCTCACCAAAACATGTTTTGATCCTCCATAGATAATTCTTTTAAAGGCATTTTTCTCCATTCTGTGTAATAAATAAGGGAAACATAAGGGGTCTTGACAGGGCCAGACTGTGAGTTTTTATACTTGTGGTGGCACATGTAGGAGGAGATTGGTTCTCTTCCTCTTAGATGTGTCATTACCCATGTAAAAGTTAAAAGACTAATTCTCAAGGTAATATTTGCCTGTAGTAGGCAGAAAGTGAGAAATTCTTCCTTTAGAATTTCTGTCCAATTTTGCAAGAATGAGGATTTTAGGAGGCTCTCTCTGATAGCTTTATGTTGTAGGTGGCACTCTTCTCAGATATTCCAATTTCACTCTTTTCTTTAATTTTTTACACCATCAATAAAAAATATATGTTTTGTCAGCTGAGAGGAGAAAAATTTATCATAGATCTCAGAATGTGAGGATGAAAACAGCTCTATCTGTGCACTGGAGTTTGTTTCCTTCCATTGACAATAAGAGCCATGAAGCATGCATGCAGGTATAGAAAGTTGCTCTTTGGAATGGCCTTTCAGTGTTCCAGGCCCAATATAAATGAGCTATTTAAGCCAATTGTATTCAAAGTGTTCCTTACAGCTGACAAATTATGAACTACATGAAAGAATGTGGGAGAGAAACCGTGCTCAAATCACTTGACAATATTTCTCTAAGCTGCTCCACAAACAGATGGGCCCAAAAATATGTTCCATTTTTCCCATTCATAGTTGTGCTTATAAAGAAACACTGTCTTCATCTAGAGTCATTTATGGCTGGTGTTACACTTGGGATTTTGACCATCTCTGCCTTCCACCATTAGCTGCAGTACGAGAAGCATTTCCACATCTGCCATCGTGACAGCAATTTTAAGGGTGCGTGGAGCTGGGCTGTTGCAACCCTTTGGAAGCTTACAGCTGCAAGAAGGCAAGCGCACCAAGCGTAGACACCAGCCTATTACATGCTCACTTGGGCCTCAGTGCCAAACTCTGATGAGAGATTAAAGAACAGTATCACTTATTATAAATCTTTCAATTTAATGTGAAAGGTAATTAAAATAAAATATATTAATATGGTCCACAGCTGCTCAAAGGTCTCCGTATTTTGGGAAGTACAAATGAGGTCAGGAAGGACCAGAAATGGTCAGAATATACTGATCAGGTACTGGAGTTTCAGACATTCCAAATTGAATGTAAGCTAACAGTTCAAGAAGATTCAGCCATAAGAAGAAAATAATACCCATAAATCATATATAAGAAAGTCGAAACGCTTATACAAATATGTGCTAAGAAGGAAGTGCTTGCCAAATTGTGCAGCTGAGCAGAGGGGTGTTTGAATATATTCTACAAGGCCTCTGGTCATCCTAACCCTACTTTCACTGATCTCTTACAGTATTCCATACAGCCCTATCAAGCTTTTCCTTTCTGTCTTGTTGCTTGAGGTAGGGATGTATGTAGTCCCTGGGACACACTGAGGACTTTGTTCTGGCTTCTTCACACACACAGCAATTTTCCATTCACATCTGGGTTTAATTTCCAATTCTTCAAGCAGCATTTGCCTCTATGAAGTTCTTTTAACATTTCACTCTGGTTTATTTTATATCATACCCTTATTTCTACTTTAATTTGTTGTTTGTTCAATTGCTTGCTTGCTTGATATTCAGTTTCTATTTTCTGCTAGAAAAAGTGAGTTTTAAGAGCACAAATATCTGTTTTTTTATATTCATAGCTGACATTCTAGTCTACAAAGAAATCTGTCTCACACAATAAGTGAAAAGAAATTGTCATACTCATTGCTATGCTTGAAACACTGTGTCACTTTTAAAAGGTTAACTAAGCAACTCAGCAGGGCACTAGGATCCTCACTTTCACACATCCTGAGCCTGTGCATGAGGAAGGTACCCAGATGGTGTGGGTGGTAGCCTGCTTATAATATAAGGTAGGGGGGAGAGGCTTACTCCCCCTCTTTTGCTCTTGTTGCTCTGCTGCCTTCTACCTTGAACTGTTGTCCCTGTGCCTTGGACCTAGCTGATTATGGACTGAAACATCCACTAACTGTGAGCTGGATGTGTATTTCCTTCCTTAATTTTGAATCTTGGGTATTTTGTTTTAGCAACAACAACAAAAATAAGTGAGACTCCCATGCATCTTTCTCATAGATTATTTAATAATTAGAAAGAAAAAGAAAACCAAACTAATAATATTAGAACTTTCTCCTTGACCTGTCATGCTGCCCCACCCCACTCCCACAGACTTGTTGAGAGCAACTGAGACCAGGTGTTGTGGCATGCCTGTGTAATCTCAGTGCTTGCGAGGCTGAGAAACAAAGGATCACTATGAGTCTGGTCTGTATAGTGAGACTCCATGGACCCTGTAATAAATGCATAAAAGAAAAATTAGAACTTTCAAAAACAGTATTTGATATAATTCTATATCTGATATTAACTAGCTCAAATCTTTTGGGAAGTAGATAAAGAGTAAGGACATACCACCTAACAAATCTGTCAGTACTGGGCTCCTAAGAGCATCAAAGTGGAAACACAAATTCATGTGTAGTTTTTTAAAACATTAACTCTACTAAGGATAGACAGACAGACAGACAGACAGACAGACAGACAGACAGACAGACAGACAGACAGACAGACAGACAGATAGATAGATAGATAGATAGATAGATAGATAGATAGATAGATAGATAGATAGATCTGTGTATATCTATATATAGAATAGTCTACTCTGTTTTCTTGGAAAATAATTCTGCACCCCATTGCATATGCACAAGCCCTGCTAACAATGACAGGAACAAAGCTGAATGTTTAAACATACGGATTAACCAAAAACTAGCATGTTTGTTTTTGTTTTGTGGAACTGGGGATTAACTCAGGCCCTTGCACTTGCCAGGGAAGTGCTTTTTCTACTGAGCCATCTCCTGGCCCCTAGCATGTTTTTAAGGAGGTACTGTATTATAGATTAGATCAACCATATCATCCAAAGCCTCAGGTGTTCAGAAATGGGGTCCTTGGAGGGAATTGATGATGAAGGTCCTATACACACAGGCAGATCAGTCAGCTGAGGAGCACTTTGCCAAATGTGCTGATGTGCTAGTTGGGAGAGTCTAGTTGGGAGAGGCAGCTCAATGGGGGCACGACCCGGAAGGGTATAAATCCCTGGCTCCTCCCTCTACACTCTGGTTCCTGGCCACCATGATGTAGCAACTTTCCTCTTGCATGTTGCCATTTGTGCCTTGTGATGTTCTGATCTTGCTTTGACCCACTTTCCTTCTACCTTCCTACTCTACTCTTTTCAGAATATAAAATCCTGTGCTGTTGCACAGAAATGTTTAATTTTGTTTTGATTTTTATAGGTGTTCACATCTAAGAATTTGTCTTGAGTTTTAGAGGAGACTTTACATCCTCCCTGTCTCTGTGGCAGCAGCCTCTGATGCAGAAGACAGTAGATCCAACCATACAATCCTTTCTGCCAGTTTGACGACTTGGGTCTGTGATACAAATGAGAGATAAGTGTTTATTGCATTACGTCACAGAAATTTTAGGATTTTCTACTTACATTACTCACTTCACCTTGAAAAATAGCAACAGCAATGTAGTACACAATTGGGTTTATGAATAACAGTTATTGTATTATTACATATAATGGGCTTTTTTAACAAAAAGATTGACCACACTTATAGTTCACATAGCCGGGTTTCAAAATCTGAACTTTCTTACTCCAAGTCACTGTCTTTTGTTTCTTTGTTTTTTAAACTGCCTGGTATCACACAACTCCCATGTTTCCTGCAATGGAAAAAGAGTCAGAATGTGCAATACATATGCACCAAGGTCAAATTATGATAATTATGTGGATTTTCAAGTTTACCATCACTGAAATCTGAATGACTAAAGAAAAGCATATTCTAGGTGAGTAAGCCAAACTAAAATAATGCAGCCCACAGAAGAGTTGAGAAATAATTTGGCTATTTTCTTTATCTTATCCTAATGTCACATATAATATTTGGTGTACCCATCTAGTAGAGAACTAGACAATAACTATTAATGACAGTTCCTCATGTTGTAAAGCTCTGAAGTAAACAATGAATATCTCTTTTGCAATATTTTATATTTTAACAGCTAGCAGGTCCTGTTTTACCCACTGAAAGGTATTTCTGTGTGAAAAATAAGTCAAAGAATGGGATCCTGTTAGTCTCTCCATACAGACACAATACAATGAGAATTTATTAAAATGAGTGATTTTCTCCGTTAGCACCACATAAACACTATATATTCATTAGCACATCACCAGAATGCATTGGGTACTCTGAAAAATCACTGTTTACCCAAGGTATAAAATATTATTAGCAATAGGGAAAAGATTATTATTTCTTTTAAAGCTCTGTTATTTATCATTTTATATTTTGTCAAATAAATATGTCCAAAAATGCCCAAGGAAATGTTTATCCATACAACCAGAGGAAACATACAACAACTAATATTTTCAGGAGCATGCTTAATCCATTTGTGTTTCATTGCTTTAAAATATGTATATTTTGATGTACCATTCTGCTTCTAAGTTTTATTCAAGAAAATGACTGTAGATATGTCCAAAGATAAAACCTTAGCATTATCCATTGCAGCAATTATGTCTATGCTATACATAAATACATTTATCATTAAAATAATTCTGTAAGAACCAATGAAGAAGTAAAATGGCTAAATGTTTAACGTCAAGGTGATCAGTACTATAAATCTTATTTATTTCACTGGGGATGTAACTTGAATTTTCATATGACATTGACATTTTATGGTTGTTCAAATTAAGAACATATGTTTTCCTCTGTGCCTTAACCTTTTAGCAATGAAAAGGAGAAACAAAATTTTTATTACATAGCTGTGATAGTTAATTGATTGTGCCAATTTGAGTAAGAAATGTACAAGTAAATTGACTCAACATAGTTCTGAGTGTGGAAGACCCACCCTTGGGAAGATTGTTACCAGAACAGTATAAAAGGGAAATGGAAAAGAAAGGACTGTTTAAATCTCCCCTTTGCCTTCACCTTGGATGATGTCTCCAGGTTTCCAGCAAAGACTCTGCAGCCTTCCATGGCAGATCCTTTGGCTTCCTGATAATGAACTTTCATGGGGCAATACAGTGAGGGCCAGGCCTTTCACTACATCCTTCAGATCCTCTTTGTGCAGACTGACCTTTTGTATTTCTACCCTTGACTCTGGGTGGTCATTGTAAGCCAATCTTGAAAATGCTTCTGTATTTTTAGAGCCAATGTTCCTTGGGATCACAAATTCACAGTGGCTAGTTTTATACACTTCCCCAAGAGATGAAGAGCAGCTTGGGATTATTGGTGCTACCCTTTTGAGATTTCCTATCTCATTTGGGGGGCATCCTCTCTCACCTATTGACTAAGTGCCTTGCTTATTTTTTTTCTGCTTGTTGAGCCAAAATACCTGACACTGAAAATTAAGGAAGGAAAGGTTTATTCAGCTCACTTGTGGAGGTTTTAATCCACCACTGGCTCCAAGACAGTGGGCAGCAGTTCATAGTGGTGGAAAACAGTAAAATCAGCAAGAGCAAAATGGAATGAACAGCCAAGAATAAGCCTCTTTCCCACCCTTACACAGTATGCAGGCTGCCCACCCAAGGGCAGTTGTATCCATAATCCCAGTTTCAGACCATGAGACAATCAAAAACTCTAGAAAATTCTAGAATCCTGTCTCATGACTTTATGAATCTTTAGGGGACATCGCAACAGAAACCATTAATCTTGAGACTCAGACAAATACTAAGACTAGGACTGCCAAGGATAAAGACCCTCCAGGACAAGTCCTTTGTAGTTTGAGATCAGCACTGCCCTCAGAGTCATTCAGTAATCTCCTCTCTTTTCCCTTAATAAATACTGAGGCACTGGCTGCCTCCTGGCCTTTTTTTCCCCATCAGGATTTGTCATCCCAGATCCCCACTGCTTATATATTTGTCTCTTGCTCTTTCTCTCTTGCCAAATACTGTAATATCTCTCAGGATATTGGAGGCTCACTGTAGGGGGTCGCCAATATGGGATTGAATCTGTTTTTCTAATAAGCACTGACTGATACCATAGTGTACATTCTAACATTTACTCTACATTGAAAAGATGTGCCATTGGTCATAGAATGTATTTGATAATTAAGAATATTTAATTGAAATAAGCTTTAGTACAGTAATCCAGCTTGATCTTCAGAACACCTCTGAATTAGTCCCTGGTATTGTTTGTAACTAAAGCTTTTATGGCTTCCTTAGCAACACAATTATCCCCCCCAGAAATGATTGGCCAACAGGTCTGGGCACTAATGAGGTTAATTTGTGGTACACTGGCTATTTCTAAATCACTTATAACATGTAGAAAACTTTCTAAGTAATAGTGCTCATGTCTGCTGAAAATGCTTCACAAAATGTCAGGTTTTTAGCCATTTTCTAGGCCCAGCTTTTATTCTAAATATTGTATGCTCAGCTCTTTGAAATATTATGACTTAATTTCCCTCTCTATCCATATTGCTCTTAAATAATGTTAGTAGGCCAAACAAAGCCAATAACTAAAAATGTCAATGTTCTATGCTGAAATAATTTCAGTTTTTCTTGAGATATCAATTAATTGATATTGCCTACATATCATTACCCAAGTATTGTTTTAAATCATTAGATGAACTGAAAAAATTTATCATATAAATTATGGCTTTTAATTGGAATGACATTATTGCTTTTTTTAAATCACTTGAAAATAAAAGAGAAATGGTAGGTATCCAGAGTCATCTCTTCAGATTCAGGTAGCCTTAAAAGTCAAATTTACATTTTCTGGATGTGTAACTCTGAAGGATGCCCTCTATCTCTTCGAAAATTCTCTCTGTTTGTGAGTCCTAAGACAGCCCACAAAACTCAGAGATAATGGAGAGGAAAAAAATCAACTAAAATGATGAAAATCCATTCCCACTTTGAAAATTCTCCAGAAGGTCAGGACCAAAGGCATTTCTAATGCATATGACAGAACATCATATACCTTTCGAGAGGAAGAGATGATGTGACTCTGCTCCTTTCAAGAACGTCAAATATTGCAGCTACTGAACACAGGAGGAAATGGGTCCCTTGCCCAGTAGGATATTCTAAGCAACAGAATGGTGTTTAAACCTGGGTCCTAGATTTTGTCTGGCAGTCACAAAGATATCCAGGTTGGTCAGTCTTCAACATCAAATAAACAAGCAATAAAAGTCACTTCTTGGAACGTATGTCATAGTCTTATTTTGCGTATAGGTAGTGGAAATCATTCATTGTAAATCCAAGTTAGACTTCATCCTAATTCAATCTTCATTTCACAGAAGTACCATTTCTTTTCTTCATGGCATTGAATGACAGCAAAAGCAGTCAGATACACATCTTTCTATCCCTTATATAGTATCCAGTCTACCAGGATTAGGGTTGCCCCAATCCAATCAGAACATCGATCCAGCAATCACCCACTGTTAATCCCAGCACACTTAAATCCCAGCCTTGCACTACAAAACAATCCCAAACTCTCAATATCTCTGAAAAATCTGCCCAACCCCATGACTGCATGAAGCTCTGAGGTACATCGAAATACAAACCACAACAATCTTATAATTAAATTGTCACATATTTTAAATACTACTCTATATGCATCCTAAATTCAGCTAAAATGATTTCTTAAGCTAGTCTAAGTCATTTTTAGAAATAATAGTGAAACTGCCTAAGAAAAGACTTCAAATTCGGGCAGGTTATACAGCTCAGCGGTGCAGTGCCTGACAGGCAAGCACAAGGTCCTGAGTCCGATTCCTGGTAGCACAAAGAAAGAAAAAAAGACTTCAAAGTGTCTTAGTACTTCATATCCATGCAGTAAAATATCATATTTTATCCCATAAATATGTACACTTATTTAAAATAAAAATAGCAATGAGATTCTTAATATTCAGGAATTTCTTAGGAGCTTATCTTAAAGTATTGTAAGTGATGTATTCTGTTGACAAATCTGGAAAAAAGAAGTCATTAAAGCATAAAAATGAATATGATTGTGTTTAAAGTAATGAGTTGCATATTCTTGTTGTATAAACTATATGTGCCATTTACTAATGGTATTTGGCATAGAAATTATTGTAGTGCCTCTTTTGCATGTGTGGACAGTAGAGAGACATAAACAAGAGCTGAACACTGTATTCAATTCCTTGCATGTGGGCATGAGCAGAGCTATGTGCAAAACTGTCTTGGGCAATCGCAGAGCATCATGACCTGTTATCACTAGTCAGGCATGAAAGAAAGTGATGTCCCTTCATTTGCAGCTCTGTGGATGAGCCTAGAGCGCACTGTGGCAAATAAAGTAAGCCAGGCACAAAAAAAGTGAATCCTGCTGGCTCTCGCTCTTTCGCAGGCCGAAGCTGACAACAGCTTATCTCCTAGGAGTAGAACAGTGATCGCCAGCAGCTAGGGAGGGAGAGAGGAGAGGAGATAGGGTGGTCAGTGAGCAGCAAAACACAGTTAGAGAGGGGCAATAAGTTCTGGTATTTTAGAATCTGAGAGGATATGTGTAGTCTATAGAGCTGATGATATATTCCAAATAGCTCAGGGAGGATTTCAAGTGCTCCTCACACAAAAAAGGTATATGTTTGCGGTGATGAAAGTGTGAACTACCAAGGCAGTTTATGCATATGCATGCATTAAAATATCATGCTTTATCCCATAAATATGTACACTTATTTAAAATCCAAAATGTACAATTATTATGTGTCAGTTCAAATAAGTACAATAAGTACATAAATAAAACTGTAATAGGATTACTATGGTATAGTTTGGATCTCTTTTGCTACATTTTTATACATATTGGTTTTATAAACCAATGGGTATTCTTCTGGAAAATTTAAAGAATATTCTATAATCACCCTACCCCATCATCCATCTGTCTCCACCATGCCCCTAGTTTTACATGTCCTGGGGTGGCTTCTATGTGTATAATGTATTTTGATAATATTTACATGACTATCACCTTCCTTCCTTTGATGCTTAAATATCCCAAGAAGTCATAGGTGGAAGATTTGGTCACCAGCATGTAGCAATATTGAGAGGTGATGGAAACCTTCTGCCTATCAGAATAAAAGTAGGTCATTGGGATCATGTCCTTGAAGGAGACATGTGGGTTATTCTCCCTCCCTCTCCCTTTTCCTCCCTGGCTCTCTTTTTCCCTCCCTCCCTCCCTCCTTCCCTCCCTCCCTCTTTCTCCCTCTCCCATCCCTTCCTCCCTCTCTCCTTCCCTTCTTCTTTCCCTCACTCTCTCCTGCTCCCTCCCCTCCCCCTCCCCTTCACTCCCCTCTCCCTCCCTCCACCATGAGGGAGCTATGCAGCTTTGCTCTACAATACACACCCTGCCATGACTTTCTCTCTCACTCTGGGCCCAAATCAAAGGGCTAAGCAATGATGGGCTAAAACCCTGAGCCAAAATAAACCTTTGCTCCTTCAGCTATTTATATCAAGTACTTTGTCACAGTGATAGAAGTTGACCCCCACACTGAGTTTACTTCTAAATCTTATTGTTAATAGTTGAAAGGGGCAATAGACTTTCTAAAAAGCATTTTCCAGTAAACATTACATACAATTACTAAAGAAAATTATAGTTTCTCAATATTAAGAAATAAGTAATTTTTTCACAAAAAGAATAGATTATGTCAATGGTATTTACAGGTAGTAAAAATTTCAAGTTAGCCAATAGTAGTGCTACATGAACACTTGGATGCATTAACCTGTGTTTTTAAAGCTGCCTACTCAAATATATTTGCTCTGACATCCAGCATGCATCTGAGTTTTATGAAGAATGAGGTAACAGTTTGACAAGTAAATATATTTAATATCACTGGTTGGTTAGAGGAGGGCACATTGATGTTGATAGCAGCAATGAAGTGTACTTGTATGTACTGGGCCTTCTGTTACTGCATGAGCATGGAAACAAGAATCCTGGAATAGTCTTTAAATGAAACCAGAATCCTGGAATAGTCTTTAAATAAAGCTAAGTTTAAAGGACATAGAGATGCTGCCTATGTGATTCCTCACAGCCAAATAGAATCTACACAAAAGAAAAACATTTCCACTTTTGACCAAGAATTTCAAATTTTAAATAATGTAAACTAAAAATACTGTGTAGTGAACATGGGGGCTCTTTTGAAATAACAATGCAAAACCAAGCATTTGCCAGGTAGCCAGGAACCTGTTAATCTCTGAAGTTAATCTCTCATGCTTTACATCTATTGTTAATTTCTAAGAGAAAATGTACCACTTGATTCACGTGTTATCTGTTCACCAAATGGTCATGCTATGCAGAATAACTGGAGGACTGTTTAATAGGGTTGGGTTTCTGTTCACCTTTAACACACGGATGCCTTCTGCAACCACAAACACTCAACAGAAAGCTAAAACTGCTGCCTGAATATCGACTTGTTAAGCTGATGTAGTCGGAGTTCAGAGCTAGGCATTCATGCTTTTCTTTCTCAAAAAGGACACTCTCCACATACTAAATTTATTGAGATATCAATGGAATACATAAAATTTATGCTGACTTCATTAATTTCTTTAGCTTATGCTACATTTTAGAAGGAAAAATATGAGTTACTCTTCATTTCAGACATGTATCTGTACGTTTAAATATAAAATATGCATTAAGATAAATTATGAAAACCCAGAAGAATATAATTTGACTAGAACCTTTAAAAATCTTCTGCAACATCAGTTCTGTTACAAGCATCCCACAGGGGTCCTATAAAGCCTTATGGTCACATTGGTGCTGATGAGAAGTGGAAAAATATTTATTCGATAGAAAGTGGGGTCATCTACAGTGCCCTCCTCATGGGGGTGCTCGGAGCCGGGCCCCTTCCTCACTCTGTTTCCCATCCACCCCCTGTGAGGTGAACACCCTGCCATGTGCCCTGGTGGATTTACTTGTTGTAGTCTCAGAAGGAATGGGGCCAGTGAGGAACAAATTAAAATCTGTAAGACCAAGCCAGGGCAAGTCTTTTCTTCTTTGAGAAAGTTACCTCAAGTATATTGGAATAGCAAAGAAAACGTCAGTACCCACTTTCCATTTTGTGAACATCACATGTGGTATGACAGCATACCAAAATGAATCTTCTTTTCTGTACTTCTGCACAATAAAAATCTTCACAGGACATGTCTCTAGAATTGAATTGAAAGAAAATCTATTTCAAACATAGCTGCAATGTTGTATATATTTGGGCTTACTTAGGAAGTAGAATATGATTTTTTAAAAGAGCCTAACCAACTCTTTGCATGCTTCTCTATGATTCCTGTACATATTTTTGACTAAATGCAAAATATAAGAAAGTATTGACATCTAATAACGAATCACACATATGTAATGATTTTTCATAAATTCAAATTTTTTCAGTACAATGAAAGTTATGTATTTGTCTGACCATGTAAACATATTTATAAAGATCCTCAAGAGAACAGAAAATAATAATAGTGAAGATTTTTCTTTTCTTACCAAAATAAAATATTTAAAATACTTCCAAAATTATGCACTGGTTTTAATTATCAATTGTCCTGTTTTTATATAATTTCTGGCTCAGTGTTGCTTCACAGAAATAGAAAATGAACCAAAGATGCAACTTTGATCTTTTAGTATCTATTTTTTAGAAGTTTAGAAGAGAAAATAATTTCTGTAATATATTTTAGTAATTCAATATATCCAAGATATTACTTCAACATGTAATATATATTTTAAAATTATAACAAATGCTTTACCATCTCTTTCCCATGAAGACTTATTGAAATCTAGCATGTTTTGTATATTTACCTTCTATGTCAGTTCAGATTTGCCACACTTCAGGCATCAATGGCCGTGTATGGATAGGCTACCACCTACTAGACAATGGTAGACAAGCCAGATCATTGTGAATTACACAGATGCAGAACAAGCATGGTGAGTTTTAAGGTGAAACAATTGCCGATATAACCTCAAAACTACTGCATATCGAGTGTGTTGTTTTGTTAGAAGGTGTAGAGCTATATTGGTTATAAGCCTAGTTATAAACCACCAAAAAAATAGCTAAGCATAAAGCAAGAAAATACAACCTACAAATTTTGAAAAAATCCTAACTAATAAACATTCAGACAAAGGTCTGCTGTCTAGAATATATAAAGAAGTAAGATATAACAGGGCCCTCAGATTTAAAGACCCAATTCAGAAATGGGCATCTGAGATGAATACACACTTCTCAGAGGACAAAACTAAAGAAGCCAATAAATATATGAAAAAATGCTCCACGTCACTAGCCATCCATGAAATTCAAATTAAAACAACTCTGAGATACCATCTCACTCCAGAAAGAATGGCTATCATAAGGCAATCAACCAACAACAAATGTTGGAGAGGATGTGGGGAAAAGGGAACACTTCTCCACTGCTGGTGGGAATGTAGACTGGTACAACCATTGTGGAGGTCAGTGTGGAGACTCCTCAAAAGAGTAGGACTGGAAATCCCATTCAAGCTAGCTATCCCCCTACTGGGAATTTTCCCAGAGGAACTGAAACATTATATCAAAGTGATACATGTGTAGCTCTGTTTATAGCCCCACAATTTGTGATAGCAAAATCTTGGAAACAACCAAGATGTCCATCACATGAGGAATGGTTGAAAAAGATGTGGTATTTCTATATAATGGAGTATTACTCAGCTATTAAGAATGATAAACTTGAAGCATTTATATTGAAGTGGATGCCACCTGAACATATACTCATAAATGAAATAAACCAGACACACATGTGCAAATATCATATAGTCTCTGTAGTATAAGAAGACAAAAGAAGAAATACAAATAGAAATGTACAACAACTAAAGAAAATTGAGTCAGATAGTTAGGGCAAACTGAATGGCACATGCAGCAGGATACTAATGAGCTTTTCTTCTGGATGGTTAACAACCTAAGTTCACAGATCAAAACTAGAGAAATAGAAGAACCGCAAGGCCAGCCAACATTTTGGCCCTCACCTTTCAAGGTCAGCGAAGACTCAGTGCATAGGAGAACCTGTACTGCAACATCATGAAACTCAGTTGTTACCTGAAAGAATAAATAAAACCAGATAGTTTAATAGATATAGTAAAATGTAAAGAAATTGAACTTAAGGATTAAACAACAAAGATAACAGAAAGGAGAAAAGATAGAGAAAAAGAATGGGAAAAACCATGGAAGTGTATATACATGGCTGAGATGTTTGTACTAATAATTTCCATCAGTTTTTTTAAAATAGCAGTTAATGTTCAAATTCTTCACTTTGGCTAAGTCTGTCTGTTGGTATCTGTGATCTAAGACTTCATCCAAGACAGCAACAAATAATACAAAATCCACACTTGAATACCCTTCATCTCGGTCTTGTAAATGTGTACCATTTCTAATGTCTTATCAATTATTATTATACTCTCTTTAAAATAAATTTTTTTAAAAATGAAAAAGACAAGGAAAAATTAAGGCTTATTGAAAGCAATAATGTTCAATTATTTGTCCAATCTTGCCTAACTGTCTCCATTAATCTGAGCAACAAATTTGATGATAAAAATAGATAATGGAACAACCATTTTTAATTATTCTTGTTATAAAAATCTATAGCATGTGTATTGTTGTATGTTGCACTGTTTCTGTCTTTGCTTGTAGTATTTGGTTTTGCTTGTGTTTCTGTTCTTCAAAATAGAAAAAATTTTAGAAATGTATGTTGTACAGGGTCTCATTATGCAGCTTGGACTCACGGTGATCCTCCTGTTTTCAGCCCCCCTGGCACTTGGATTGCAGGTGTGCGCCACTACAGCCCATCTCAGTGGCTGGCTCAGTGCACCCAGGGTGGGGCTGGCACATCACGTGGTGCTGGAGATAGAACTCCGGTCCCTGTCCTTGCCTAAGAAGGTGCTTAATCCACCAAGTTATCACACCAGCCCAAAATTAAATTAAATTTTTAAAAAAGAATACGAAAATTGACCACCACTTGATTCTAGCCTTAGGAGCACAAGACTATTTAAATCAGAGCAGAGGTAAGGAAAGAGGAGGGCAAGCGAGGGTCAAGGAGAGGAGGACATGCTCAGAGCCCAGCATATAGGTGCATAGCCATTCAACCCAACGCCTTGAGTAGTGCTTGGTCAATAGGATAATAAAGTACTATGAATAACTACAAAGACAAGAATATGCAGTGTATTAATTATTGTAACTGTCCTACTAACCTGTTTTGAAACTGTCTTGTTGCTGTTTGTTTCTCAATAAAGTTAATTTAAAAAAAAAAAGAACAAGAAGCACAACTTCAGCCATAATGCTGTTTGTTTGTTGTTCAATTTAGAAAAGATACGGAACTTATGGGAAGACAAAAATGCTGTATTTGAAAATGCTTCAAATTGCTCAAAAATAACTATTGTTTTTAAGAAAATCTGTTTCAGAAACAACCAAGGATTGACTTGCATTTTCTGTAAAGGGCTATAGATTTCATATGGTTTCTATGTGTCACCCAAGGTTTCATGTGTTGAAAACTTGTTCCCAAAGATGGTAATATGAAGAGGTGTGTAGTCAGGTCGCTGGGGCACAGCTGTCTGACTGACCTCACAGGACTCCCAAGTCATTCCCATGTCAATCAGACTTTACAAAGAGCAGGCCTGACCTTTGACCTTTGACCTTCTCTGGTTTCCTATCCCAGGGGTATGCAACAGATCTCTCCCTGTCACATAACCCTGTTGTTGTGATGCCATCTGCAATGTGACCCACATCAGAGCCAAGACTAGTTGGGCAAAACCCAGCAACCTACTCTCAAACTTCTGAAACTGTGAACTAAATAAGCCTCTTTGTTAGTAACCAGCCCTGACAGCCTGACTTATTTTTGTTAGGGCAACAGAAAACATATTAATGTGATCATTAAAGGCTTGACAGAACCTGGGAGCTCTGGGGAATGGTACGTTGTCTAATAAGGGTGTGTGTGTGAATGTGTGGGTGCGTGTACACATTCATGAGAATATTTGTGTTGATGAAGAGAAGTGACAATGTGAATGGTCTTATGAGGAATTTAGGCTTAATTATGAAGGCTTTGAAGGATTTTAAGCAGGGAAGTGATGAGGTAGATTAGCACTTGAGAAATTCCATTTTAGTTGAAACGGCTTTTGTCAAGGGCTGTAAGGGAAAAGGCAGTCCTCATTTTGATTTAGCTCAACATGTATCAAGCAGTAGTTTTGGAGTCAGACCTGTTTCCAGTTCCTTTAGAACAAGTCAATTTTCAGTGAAATCAAAAGAGGAATTGGGTTTGCTGCCTGGGAACATTTTCCATTTTGATAAGTTCTCTTGGGACACAGAGACTAGAAAGATTAAGAGATGGGGAATCCTGAGTCAAGTACGGTCTTTCATCTACAGCCGTCTTAAGTTTCAGCTCCATTACATTCACTCAAGCAGACTCCTCAGGTCTGCATAGGGAAGAAAAAAAGAAGAGAAAACACCAGCAAGTCCCCTCCTCTACATTTTAGATGACAAAACTCCACAGCTGCACAAAATCTAGAAAAAAGTCAGTAAAAACATTATACCTTTTCAGGACATTGATCTATAACTGACATGAGAAACTATGACTTTTATGAGTGAACCTCATTTTATTTGTTTTTCTTTTTGTTTGTTTTGCTTTGTTTATTTTTTTTCTGGAACAATGGATTGAGCTCAGGCTCTCATGCTTGCCAAGGAAGCTCTGATTCCACTGAGCCATCTCCCCTGCCCCTATTTTTTTTTGTTGTTGTTGTTGATACAGGATCTCACTACATAGCAGCTCTGACTGGTCATAGAGATCCTCCTGTTTCAACTTTCCCAGTGCTGGGATTACAGGCATGTGCCACCACACCAGATTTCACTGGCCTGCACAGTGTGCCTGGGGTTCCGGTGCCAACAAGGCCTGGGGTACTGGGGATTGAACCCAGGTCATTGTGCTTGCCAGGCAGCACTTAGACCGCTGAGCTATCTCCCCAGACCCTCATTTTATTTGTTACTAGAGAAGGAATGATAGCCTTAGATGCCAGGAAATTGCTGCTCCCAATAACTTATGATAAAAGCCAATTGCTCGGCTTTGCACAATTTTTCATCACTCCTTATAGGCAAAAAAAGATTTGAATTGGAAATTTTGTTAATTGCATATTAATTGAAATAAATATATTCCAAACTACTCTCTCTCTTCTAAGGGCAAACTACTTGTTTCCTAATGGTGCCTATCAGTTCATTAAAAATTATTGCAGTAATGATGATATTACAATGCAAAAGGAAATCAAAAATTTTCTAGAAATTTTCTAAATGTTTATGCAGTATTTACTTTCACCACCAGATGGCATAATCTAGTTTTTAAACTTTTTTCCAACACTACATTAACATAATACTAACAGCAACATAATCAAAATAGTTTAATATGAATGAATAATCTTGTCTCAAACAAAAGAACCACCAAAGACATGGATTAATGTCTTTCCTTTGTTCCAGCAGTATCCATCTGTACAAGCTGCTTCTTCTTTTGAAATCAACTGAAGATTAAATATGCATAAGACGTGCACTGGGGCTACAAGTGGCCATGTTTGGCAGCAGATGGTTTGGAAGTGGGTAAGGTGATTAATAACAATGATGTCGCGGCTGCATAGAGCAGCTGCCATCCTCGGAGCTCAGGAGCTTCTTGCCTCGTCTTCCTGGTCCTCCCAACGCCTAAGCGTGATATCATTGTTGCTTTGTTTTATGATTTGGTTTTCAGGCAGTTTGGTTCACCTGTCAGACATTAATAACCAGACATTAACAACCATTCCTGATGCAACAGATCCACACTCAGCAACCGGCCACATATACATGGAAATGCTTTGCAGGTGTACTCCATATGGGGCAAAAATGTAGGTGCTACAGATATGTCAAGTTGCTGATGGGGAAGGAAGATGGGGAACTTGGATGTATTTGCCACAGAAATTCAGGCCCCAGTTCAAAAGAAATATGGGCCATGTAGATTTTTAAATGTGTACTCAGATCAAACTGGGTTCTTCACATAAGATCTGAGCTGAAACTCAAGGTGTTAGATGCCGAGCTGGTGAACATGTGGGCCACCCCCCCCCGCCCCCGTCTGGTAGCCACCACTTTCTAGAATCCTGTCTTGGGCCTACCAGGAGACTGCCAGCCCCTTTGTTCTCTAAGAACTGTTAGAACTTGTAAGCACACTTGGATGTGTGTTGATCTAAGAACAAGCTTGATTTTTGAAAGTCTGCTCACTGATTAACTGTCATTGAATAGGAGTATGCCAGTGTAGGAAATAGTAATTTTTAAAGGGCAAACTTAAAATGTGAATTTTTTGGAAAATTTAGCTTACCATATGGGATAGGTTTTCTCCATATATTAGAGCAGAGCCTCAAGAAGCACAGACTTAAGTGTTAGAGGCTTACCATAAAATAGTGAGGCAGCTCTGAAATCCCCACTTACAAATTCTGGGTGTATACTTGATCCGTAATCTTTTCCATTATCCAGCTGGCTGCTTCCAGCTTTCCTCTCCAGCCCTGTTTCCTCCTTCTCCCAGCCCAGCCCATCAGTGTCCCAGTCCATGTGTTCATCTTCCTCACTGGGTACAGATCCCACTATGCCTTAGGTGAACAAAACTTTTCAGAATCGATAACCTACAAACACAGCCCTTTTCCTTTAGTTAACATGCCTAGTGAACTTACTACCAGTTCCCACAACATTTCTCTCAGTAATTTGTAATGGTGTTAAGATTTCTTTTTTCTGGTTTTACAGATTTCCTCTAAAATAGAATTTCAAAAGAAGAAGTATTCTCTGCAATCTATTACTTCTGTTTTATTCTTGAATAGCTCCCAACACAGGCTCCTCAGTCTGTGTGCCATTCCTGGTCCACCAATTTCCAACACAGCAAAAACTTAGATAGACATGAATGCCTGATTCACAAAACCAGTGTCAGACTGGCAAAACTACCGAAGTATTCCAAGTTCTCTCTAAGTCTTGCCTAATTCTCAGCCTACCTCCTGGTTTCATGAATCTCTAGAGTGACCCAGCAATTGAGAAGTTGCTTGTAGGCCCCCATTGTTTCTAGGAAAGTCCTAGTGGAGCCTCCAGTCTTTCGTCATTCTGCATCTCTTGAGACATGATGGACTCTTCTCCTTCTACACAGTCACAAAATTTTAACACTAATCAGTGCATGAAATCATAAAACATTCAACAAACCTTTCATTGAGCTGTTAATATATCCTAGGCACTGGGATTCGTACAGAACAAAGTAGTAACAAAAAGTAAAACTTAAATCTTTACACAGATTTGATTCCAATTTCTTTAAAGGGAATATTAGGTAAAGTTTGAAACAGAAGTACCAGATAACATGAGTATCAGAACAGGCATTCATTAGGGCCCCAACCTATTGCTTTCTATGAATCTTCAACTTTCTACTTCAATTTCAGAGCCAATGTATGTGAGAGAAAAAGTATGCTGTTGGTGTTGTCATTTTGATCTAAAATGTCTCCCAAATACCTCAAGTACTCAATGGTGACTGGATCATAGAGACATTTATTTATAAGTGGATTAATCCCCTGAGCTAAGGGTGGGGTTAGAAGATAGTACTGGTCAAAAAATGCAGGTCAGTGAGGGCATGACCCAAAAAGTGTGTTCTTCTCCATGCTGACCCTTTTCTCCTCCTCCTCCTCCTCCTCCTCCTCCTCCTCGTCCTCCTCGTCCTCCTCCTCCTTCTTCTTCTTTCATTTGATACAGGGTCACACGTGCAGCTCAGACCCTTAATGATCCTCCTGCTTTCAGCCTCCCCAGCACTGGGATTATAGGCATGCACCACCATGCCCAGTCATGGCAGCCAGCTCAGAGCACCCAGGGGCTGGGCCAGCATAGCATATGGTGCAGGGAATTGAACTCCAGTCCCTGCACTTGCCTAAGCAGTCACTCAGTCCACTGAACTATCTCACCTGACCACTTCTTTCTCTTTCATTTTCTTGGCTGAGATGGCTTGAGCACCCATCTACCCTGCATCCTTCCTCCCTGTCATTTCTGCCTTAGAACCAGCCAACTACAGACTCAGCCCTCTGGAACAATGAGTCAAAATAACCCTCTCCTGTACTTTGCATCGGTCAGGTATTTTGTCCCAGTGATGAATGTGACTAATACATCAGATGATTTCAAATTCTGGGACTCATCCTTACTTTTGGGTGACTCATGCTAGCTATTTATTTCATTCAGCTTTTATGTCCTCATCAGACTCAGGAGGATAAACAATGACTCAGTTACCAGATGGCTGGGAGGACTAAACAAGATCATATCTGGAAAGCACTTAGTGCAACGCCCGGCCTTCTATCAGAGCCCAAGAAGGGCATGATAGAATTAGCATTTGTTGTGCAGCTTGTTGGAGGACCAAGACCTTTGCCAGGTAATTGTTCATTCACCATCTCATTATTTCTCTAAGGCATCTTGGATGCAAACCTCCTGATATAATCAGGAGACTCAGACAGGAGACTTGCCTAATTATACACAGCAAGCCAGGTATGGGGCCAGATTTTAAAATCCTGTTATTTCCTTTTCAGCTCCGTTTTACCCTTATTCATTTTCAAGGAACACAGCATTGTCCTAGGACACGTGACTTTCACAAGGTGCTCAGAGTTCTGTAGTCTAGTTCTGCAACCCATGGGTCAGAGTGGTGCAGTGGAAGCATGCCCTTGTCAGGTTTCTTCAGGGAAGAGAGAAGAAAGCCTTCTCCCTTGGGGTGAGGCAGAAAGCCTTTATGCTGTTCTTCACAAAACGCATGTTGCAGCAGTCCGCAGAATAAGGACAGAAATCAGATGAGTTTTTTTTGTGTGATGATAAAATGGAGGCTCCCAAAGTTAATGGCACCCCACATGTGGTGCATCGCTTGGCATAGCCATGTGTATGAGGTGCTTCTCTGTGTCCACTCCTTAGAACAAATCTCAAAGCAGACAAAAGGCTCAGCATGAACAGCAAGAGAGAAAGCACTGAATGTCAGGGACCTGCAGAAGGACTCAGAGGCCTTAGCAAGCAGTGCTTAGCTCAGAGTTTGATGCTTGTATTAACAAATCTTGTGATTTAAAGCAGGATTGGAATGCTGAATGTCTAATAAGTAAATTATCACTTGGATGTATTTCAGCACTGTAAGTTCATAATCCATTATTCATGTGCAATAGCAACCCTAGTAAGGAATTGGTCCTTGTACCACTGTGAGTTTGAGATTAAAAATTGCTCAAAGGGCCAGCAAGATAGCTCAGCTGACTAAGAGAGCCTGCTTAAGCAAGAGTAGGGACTAGGGTTTGATCCCCAGTACCTCATGCAGCGCCATCCCTACACTCGGTGACAGAGTCTGGGTATGGTGGCATGTACCTGTAATCCCAGTGCTGGGGAGGCTGAGAACAGGAGAACCACTACAAGTCCAAGCTGTGTAGAGAGACCCTGTCTCTCAAATACATTAAAAATAAAAAATAGTAATTGCTTGAACTTGCTGTTTTTACTTTTTCTTTTCCTTCTATTTCCAAACTCATCTACCAGTGACAAGACTTTCAGTCCAGTGGACAGGAAATTTGATTGTAAACTCCGTATAACACATGACATCTATTATAGCATTACTATATAACAACATTCTTCTAAATTCTTTTACCAAAAATTTAAATTTTTAAATCACTTTTTCAAAGCATATAAATTACTTGAAATCAGTATATCTAGGGCTTGGGTTATAGCTCCACAGTATGTGCATCTGTGTGACAAGCACAGGGTCTTGAATTTGATCCCCAGTAACTCCCCCAAATTAACATATTTAAACGCTTGCAACTAAACAATGACACATTCTTCTGTTCTTCATAATTTTAACTTTTCACTTAATTATTTGTGTAGAGATGGAGACACTGCTGGTTAGGTAATGTGTTGGCCATATGTATTCAGGTATGTATGCTTAAAAGGGCCCAGGAAGCAACAGGTCCCCCATATTTCTAGGAAATAGGATTGTCTTAAGTATGTGACATTGCCTACCTCAGAACCATAGCTGCACCAGTGCCATTCTCCAAACTAGCTCCTCTTTACTCAGACTTTTTACATCAGCCTCCCCTTTTGAAGACTCATACAAATGAGGCCACAGCAATTGGCTTCAGTTCTACTGAAGGCTATTTCCAAGCCAGAACTGGAGCTGACCATCCTTGGGGCCACCTAGAACAACACTTCTCTGGGTTTCCAGATCTTGAAAGCCTTGATGAATTCTGAAGGTGCTGCTTTTGTCTCTGAACTTCATAACTATCTGTCTACTACATAATGACAACAGCTGCCTCACCTATAACTTTCATCAACTTCTTCTACCTTTCTAGATAGCATGGTGCTTGGTACACATGTTTTCTCCCAAGCTGTCTTGTTTGCCATCAAACTACCCTCAATAGCAGGCTATCCTTTGCTCCTCCTTATATCAATCACATACATTCACATATACTTCAGGACATTTAAGGGCAAGCACATCACTATCCCTAAAAGCACCTCTCTGTGATGATGATACCATACTCAAAGCATGTTGTTGAAAACAACTTCTCTTCCAGGCGTTACTACTTGCAGTACTGATCTCCTACTTAGCCCTACAGCCTCTCAGCCCCTGAGCTTCATCCAGCCCTTGATTTTCTTTTCATTTTACATGCTACATGTCCCCTTTGTTCAGTCAGTAAATGAGTTAACTTTTGCAGAGAGTCACTCTTTAAGCTATCCAAGAATATGGTATGCCAAGATCTGTGACGTGCACAAGAAAAGTGATATGCAATCTTTGTCTATAAATATTTTGCAACTGGGCCAGCCAAATAGCTCAGCAGATTAAAGTGACTACAAGCAGGCTCAGGGGCCAGGGATTCAATCCTCAGGCCTGCAGTGCCAGCCCTGCCCAAGGGGCATGCTGAGACAACAACTGAGACTGGGCATGGTGGCGCACATCCATAATTCCAGAATTTGGGATGTTGTAAACAGGTGGACTACTATGAATCTGATCTAGTAGTGAGACCTAAACACCCTGTAGGCCCTTCCCTAAAATACAAATTATATACATACATATATATATATATATATATATATATATATATATATATATATATCAACTGATTTAGGAGTAAGTTCATATGCATTTCCTCTTGAAAAGAAATGACAGTAAACTTTGTTTTGATTTAGCTCAGAGTTAGCAGTGTCTTCTCTCCAGTTGCCCAGGTGGTAAACTACAAACTCTATTTCACACTTAAAAGTATCTTGCCTCAAATGTTTATTCATCTATTTCTCTGCATACCATTATATTGTTTGAGTAGACCAGCATGTTAAAATAAAATATCTTTGATGCAGGAATCTCTCTTGCTCTGAACTCATCAAGAAATATTTTGTTGCTTGATTCACTTAACCTGCCAATAGCATGATCTTCATTATAAAAACCTTACTAAAACAAAAAAATCTAATTACAGTTTTAATAATTAAATATTTAGAAAAATTCAATATATTGGTCCTATTGTAATAAAGTGAATTAACTGCTCCTTTTTCTTTGTATTGGAATTATCAAGATAAGTAGAACATTCCAAGTGTGGCAGAAAATGACATAAATAAAAATATTCAAATGTGCACATCTCTATCCCTGAATGACTGCCTCTCACTTACATTTAGTTTTTCAACAGATCACGGGATTTCTGTTGTATTTTATAGAGAAAAATGTACCAGAGAAGCATTAGCACATAAAATAGAGAAGACACTGGCCATATATTATTTGGTCTGGGTCACTTTTAAAGATAGACAATTTTTTTAGCTCTTCGGAAAACACGATGCCAGTTGAATCAGATATACTTCTCATTATAGGAAGATTAAAGACATACTGTGTTTTTGGTTTTTGCTTTGTCTTTCTGACTTGCATTGTTTTAATATTTTTGGAAACTTATCATAAATAACTCCAGTGTAATCATGTTAGTAAAATAACTGTAATTGGATACAGAACAGATCTCAAAGCAGACGAGAGGGCAAGAAATCAAGTAACAGTAGGAGGAGACCTGGGAAGAACATAAATGAGTTTAAGTCTGCCGTGCTTGATTATTTTCCTAACAAAGTGTTTATGAAATTATCAGGGTCTTTATGGGTCAACTAGCTGTTGTTTTGGAGAATTTGTACAAAATTTGATTGGATTTCTGCTTCAGAAAGGAAAAATGGATTAACAACCTCAATTATAGAGTAAAATATTTATTAACTTGACTGGGAAGAACAGTCAAAAGAAGATGCATCAAAAATGATTTGGAACAGAGGGTAATGGGTGACAACTTGCTTGTTTTCTTAAGTAGTAAACACTCAAATAATAATTCAAACTCTGGTAAATTAATAATGATGACATGTAGGGTAGAGATTCAGATTTTAATTTATGATGGATTTATTTAAGCTCCTAGATGACATTGCTTGTTAACGTTGCAGGAATAGTAGCTATAGTACCTGCTAATTCATCAAGCAGGAAATCAATGAAAAAATGAGATCTACTCCTTTTATACCCCACATTTTAATTTCTAGGTGACTAGAAAAGGGGATGGTAGGGGAACCCTACCCAAGAGACACTGATACAGTCCCAACTGTAGACTTGGCTTTAAGAACTTTAAGATTAAATCCTCATTCTTCTTCTTACAAATAATGGCACCAGAGGGAACTTCCTTAATCTCTCTAAAATTCATTTTCTTAATTTATAAATTAAGGATGATAACAGTGACAACTAATGAAAAATAATAGACTTAGTATAGTGCTTGTTGAGTGAAAGATGACACTAGGTAATTTAGCCATTGATCAACCTGTGCATCTTCCTCAGGTATTATGAGTCCTTCAGGAACAAGGATTACAGATTTCTCCTCCACCTGGCCTCTGTATGTAGTAAGACACCTAGCATGAAGTGCAGGCCTGGTATTATTATCAATAGTTCGCATGTAGCATTCATATTTCACACTTACTAACTGATTTACATGGGCATATAAATGGCAAAGAATCAAGAACTGAGGCCTTTATAGGTAAATGGATGCAACTAGAGGCTATACTCATAAGTGAAATGAATCAGACTCGTGTGTAAATATCATATTGTCTCTCTACTGTAAGAACCTGAAAGAATAAATAAAATCTGAAAGGAATAATATAGTAAAACAGAAAGAAACTGAATATAAGGAACAAACAATGAAGATGAGGGAGAAAAGAGAGAAAAAAATTAAGAGAGAGAAATCATGCAAGTATATGTTTAAGATAGCTGGGATGATTGTAGCATGAATTTTTATCAGTTTCTTGAAAGTAGCAGGTAATGTTTACAATTTTCACTTTGACAAACTCTATGAGCTATTATCTATAATAGTAGCTATATGCTACTCTGTATAATCTGAGCAACTATATAGAAGACAGCAAAGTTCAAAACTAGAACCACAGTTGAATACCTCTCTCTTCTAAATGTGTACCATTTCTGATGTCTTATCTTTTATGTATTTATGTATATATGTATGTATGTGTGTATGTATTTATTTATGTATTTATGTATATGTGTATGTATGTATGTATGTATGTATGTATGTATGTATGTATGTATGTATTTTTTGGTGGAACCAAGGATTGAACTCAGGCCCATGAACTTGCCAGGTAAGTGCTTATTCTACTGAGTGATCTCCCAGGCTCTTCTAATGTCTTATCTTTTAGTCTACTCTCTTTAAAATAACTTTTTACAAAGGTGAAAAAAGACACGAAAAAACTTAAAGTTTATTGAAAGTGTTAATATTTAATTAATTGATGAATCTTGCATGTCTATGTCTATTAATCTGAGCAACAGATTTGATGATGAAAATATGTAATACAATTGTTAAATTTTTATTCTTGTTTTGAAATTCTGTACCATGTGTATTGTTGTTTGCCACTCTGTTTCTGTCTTTGTTTCTGCTATTTGTTTTTGATTTGGGTTTTGTTTCTACTCTTTAAAATGAAATTTAAAACAAAAAAGAATTAGACATGAGGGCACTGAGAGGAGGTGGGAAAGGAAGATTTCACCTCACCAGTCTGGAGGGAAGGGCTGCTCTCTACCTATCAAGAAAAGTAAGAGGAAGCAGGTAGGTTAATAAAACGACAGCAGAAGCAGGCACATAGGCGTGAGATGATTTTTGCCAAAGCACCTTCTCTTGTAGCCTCCACTGCACCTGTAGATGTTTAAAAGAAGAAACTGTAACCTGCCAGTTGGCAGAAGCACCACTGCTGTATATCCATTTTATGTTTAAGGAATAAATAAAAATGCTGGAATCACATAAGGGCTTTTTACCTTGGAAAAATAAAAAATTTATCTGTTTGTGATTTCAGCAAAATCCATGGAAATTTATTGGGCAATAGGTATGAAGGATGCAAACATACAGTCCTTACCTTATGTTCTGTCCATTGGAAAATTTCAGGAGGCAAACATGTACCTAAAGGCTAGAGAAAAGCTACTGAAATACATACAAAGCCCTGTCAGCTCCCTGAGAAAGAAAATCTTAGAATGACCGACTGCACAAAGGAAGCAATGTTTGAGAGGATTGGTGTACATGGTAGACAAGTTACAGAGAGCAAACAGGGAAAGAATCAGGTGCCTGCCTGAGCCTCACACCGCACCAATACTTCACCTCCTTCTATCTCCCAGTCCTGACCTGGAATTTAGAAAACTGTGCAGCATTTGTGCAAGATCATCCAATTTTCTCACTTCAGGCTTAGGTTGTGTCAGGAAATTGAGATTGCTGAATGTTTCCCCTTAATGTGTTACATGGGTTAATAAAAGGCCAGAATGTCTGATAGAGCAATTATCATGATCAACTCTGGAAGAAACCTTCAGAAATATTTCTCTGTCATTGATACAGTATTCAAATGTCCTTGCATTTTTTTCCTTTGGCTTGAGCAATGGGAAGCAATTATTCCTACTGAGTCTAGAAGTGAAAGAAAACCCAGAAGATTGAATTGGACCTTTCATAATGGTGATGAAATATGATAATGATTAGAATACTCTTTGCTAGTAAATAGGGACAAACATTAGCATACCTAAAAAATTTGAAGTTGGGAACAAAAGCTTATATCTATTATGCACTTAAAATATGTTGAAAAATATATCAGAGTTGCAATATATTTTGTTATTTTTTTTTTTTTGGCGGAACTGGGGACTGAACTCAGGCCCTTGCACTTGCTGGAGAAGCGCTTATTCCACTGAGCCATCTCCTTGGCTCCGAGAGTTGCAATATATTTAACAATTGTCATATGTACTGTAAACTGCTAAAATTTTCAAAAATATGGGAAAAATTACATTATTAGAAAATCCAATGGCTCATTGTGATGGTTGATGGATTGAATCAGATCTAGTAAAAGAGGTTTAACTAAATTGGCTCCACAATTCCACATCACAGGGCATGGGAGGCCCACCCTAAGAAGTCTTGTCACTGGATGGCATAAAGGGGAAGTGGGGAAGCATGAACCTGCTTCTGTTTCCTTAGAAGAGCTCTGGTCTTCACTTTCACCTCGGTCCTCATGTCCTGGCTCATGACCCATCAGCCTCCTGACACAGACTTTCAGGGAACGTTGCAGGGAGCTCCAGACCCTCGACTGGATGCTTCAGTCTCAGGGTGCAGACACCCTTTGCATGCTCCTCATCCAACTTTGGGGGTGGCTGTTGGAAGCCAACCTTGTAAATTCATAGAGGCTTGAAATGTTGTGTTATATCTATATCTCTAGTAAATACTGACTAATACACCCATTCAGACCAGTGTTTTCCAACCCATCTGCATTGATGCGTAGGTTTTCATTTCCATCTAAGATAAAGCCAATGACACATTTATAAAATAACACAGAAATGAATGAATAGTAAATGAAATTAGAAATCAGACACAAAAACACAAGTCCCAGTTGTACACATTCAATGGAAATAAGTTTTTTTTTTGTCAAATTTATTTTTATAAAAGTTTCTAAATGCTTGCTTTTTGTTTTCTTTTCACATAATAGGCCAGAAAAGTCATCCGTCAGCACAGGTCCACAGAGTATATTTTGGGTAGCAGAGACTTAAATCCTGGTATACACATGTGTCTACTCCCTGGTAAGGAGGAACAGGGAGAATGGTGTAATGAAGAGTGTTAAAAGCTCTGGACTAGAGGTCAGATGTCTTGCATTCTGAACAAGTTCTTTCACTCACTAAAACTCTAGTCCTCTTGTGTTATTATCCAGAAAATCATGAAATTTGTGAATAGGATTTTAACCAACCTTTTCCAATTATAAAAATCCCATGTTTCTATGACCAAAGAGTTATAAATAAAGATTTTGCAAAGAAGAAAGTGGGCTAGATTATGCTCTACTAAGAAGAAATCTCCAGGAATATTTCTCTGGGGAATCTATCATCCTGTCATCCTGTGCCCCATGACCTGCACAATATTACTGTGTATATAGATATAAGGATCTTGCTATTCAAATTAGCATGTTGGCCACCTAAGGTAACTGGATAGACAACAGTAAACTTTAAAGACACTGAGTCTCCTATTGACATTTCCCTAACAATTGTAACTATGGCACAGGTACCAGTTTTCACCTATATCAAGTTCTATTGTCCTGAAAACTCGGATCATTTGTTCCACATCTAGTAAACATAAAACAAAAGTACACAGACTTCAGCTTTACTCACACTCACATGCTTTATTCCATTTAGCACAAGCATTGTTTCACTCTGAAGTAGTTTATTCAGAAAGTATAAGTAGTTTCCTTTTTTTGAAAATCACTAATAAAAAGGCACTTTTCTTCCCTGAAATGATTTGGTAACAACTAATACAAAAGCAGAACAATGAACAAAAGGAATACTTCACTGTGATTTGCTGTTGCTGTTGTTATTATTGTTATATAGTTACTTCAGCTTAATTTTTAAAATTTGATGATAATATTGAGCATAATTCTTCTGACAGTAAGGTTTCTATTCTTCAGAGCCAGTATCCTTTTTTCAGTCCCATCAAGTTCACCTTCCTCATAAGTGTATTCTCAAATTTTCTTTCTTCCATTCTACATTTGTTCTTTCCTTTCTATTATTTCCTCTTTCATGTGCCTTCTATCAAAACTTAATCCTGACAACACATACGAAGATATAATATTAGTCAACTGCTTTTCAGGATCACTGAATATTTTGCTCAAAGGGAAAACACTACTCATAGCTCACTTTCTTAATACTGGTACATCATAGTTACAGGGGTCTAGAGTGGAAAATAATATCTAACTTCAAGAACCTCTGAAAGACTTTTTCTTCCTCAGATGCAAGCAGAAAACTGGGAAACCACTGCCTAGTAGTCCACCTTAACTGAACTGTCCATCCTACCTAAAATGTCCATCTTACTACATTCTCAACAGTAGCAATAAAATAGCTATCTTTGCTGTACAAAATAAAAGTATCTGTGGAAAGCTCTTCAAAGGGATCAAGGAAGTTCTGTGATCTCCATCAAATTTCAAGGCCCTATGGCCACTTGGACCTGTTCTCCAATTACTGGCTCTGTACTTCAGCATAGGGTGTTCAGATTTATAGCTGACTAGCTTAGATTTAAGTGTGTTCAAAAGCTCATTCAACTCAACAGACTGTATCCCTGAACCTATTAAGAGCAATCCACTGTATTGAGTAACATGAATCACTACACTCCAGAAATTTCAATCCAGCTGAAAAAGATGCATATAGACAGATGACTCTAACTCTCTGACTTGGGTCAACCTGAGAGGTGCAAAAAGAGGCACAGACACCTAGGTGAGTCAAGAGTGAAACTGAATCCCTGCATGGAAAGCCTCTTGAAGACAGGAGTTTAAAAAATGTAAAATTCTCATTTTGTAGGGGTTTTTTTGTAATTTTTTATACAAAAAGTAATATACTTTCACTAAAGGAAATAAAAATGATAAAATAAATATCGCATAATCCCATTACCTGAAAAATTAATTTTAGTACTTATACTAAGAGTTTTACCTATGTAACATGAATGCTCTTCAAAGAAAATTTAACTATGGATGCCAGCCCTCTAATTCCACCACTCCTCCAACGGAATACAGAATTATCAATCTTCTGTCATTAACTATTTCTATGCAATAGGTATGGCTCATACTTGTCCAGTTTCCTTTATTTCTGATACTGACTCTAGCTGCTTAGAGTTTAATAGTAACACAATTATGATACCATGTCTTAATCAATCAGAAGGACTATCTCAAGCCATTAGCGATGTCTCCATAAGACCAGGTTATACCTCACCAAATACCAAATAAGACTGTCTCTTTTCTTTCTTTTTTATGTATTTAGTACAGGTCTACAGGGTCTTACTACAGAGATCACACTCATGATGATCCTCCTGTTTTTAGCCTCTCAAGTGGGATTACAGGTGTGCACCACCATGCCCAGTCTCAATCTCTGTCTCAGCACGCCCTGGGGATGGGGCCAACACTGCAGACCCAGGAATTGAACCCCTGGGACCCCTGAGTCTGGCTAAACAAGCACTCTAATCTACTGGCCCATCTAGCCAGCTGTAAGATTGTCTCTTTTCTGTACTTCATTTATTTCTACATATTATTCTATCAGAGAATTGCAAATAAATTTTAACTAGTTCCATATTTTGGGGTATTTAGATCATTTTCAAGTTTTCCCTAATACATATAACTCCCTGATAAAAATGCTTAGGTGTATATAGTTGTCATTTGCATGCCTGTATTGCTTTCAGTATATGTGCTACTAAAGTGAGCTCTGTATGAATATTTTCCTTTTTGCTTTCTAATCAGTATATTGGGCTGGAGAGATGGCTCATTGGAATAAGCACTTCCCTGACAAGCGCAAGGGCCTAAGTTCAATCCCTGGTACCACCAAAAAAAAAAAAAAAAAAAAGATTTTGTAATCAGTATATTAAGACATTCATACATTTTAACAATTGCTTCAATTCTGATACTCATAATAATTATGTAAACATATGAAGTTTTAAACATACAAGTGAAGCTGTTTATCATAATTTGGTATGTTACTATCATTAAATTACAGTTACTTTGGAGCATTAAGTCAAATGGGTTAAAGGAAGCTTGTAACATACCTATGCAGCACGCAGCACCTCCTTATATTACACATGCAAATTACCTTTCCATGTGGTCTCTTCACTTTAATTTCAAAGTTACCCAGCTCTGAAGTCACAACTCAAGTGCTTACCATGGTCCAACAAGAAGGGAAAAACAATGCAACTAGGAGTGGTCGACAGTTTGGTATATTTATTGAAAAAGATGGCACAGCGGAAAGGACTGCAACCCTAGAAATGCAGGCCCTTAAGAGGCAGAATTGTAGGAGATGGCTCAGTAGAATAAGCACCTCCCTGGCAAGCACAAGAGCCTGAGTTCAATCCCTGGTTCCGCCAAAAAACAGAACCAGAATTTTAATAAGCCCCTTCTTTGGAAAGGACACAGTAGAATACAGAGGCATCACAATGAGTCCCACTGAATACAAATAACTATGGACAGACCAACACTTCCCAAAACTGTTTCCTTTTTCTTATTGCCAGTTAAACATAGTCTTAATCCATAGCTTAACAATGAAGGGTCATACACTAAAGTCAACACATATATCTAGCATTTCACTCTAAGCTTGTCCATGTATACAACCGAAATCAATTACAAGGCATGCCCTAACAGACACCAGGGTTAGGTACTTCTTATAGGCATGAAATTCCATCTTGCACACTGAAGTCATCATACATACAGAGCAAAGTCAGAGCTTTTGTGTTTATTCATTTAACTTTTAAAACACTACTATAATTGAATATTGAAACAAATACAATAGCGAGTAGTAAGCATATGATGATTCTAGTCCTTCTCATACTCACTACGGCACACTACATGCCAGCAGTGAGCATTCTGCACTGGCCCCATTAAGAAGTCTGACACCGAACACCACCTCCAGGATCATCCTCATAGGCTTCTCCATTATACTGGTGCTGTCTTTCCTGATTTGGAGCAAAGTCTATTTGATCCATTTCATCGGTCTCTTCTACTTCCTTTCCCATAGGTAAGAGTTTTCCCAGCAATGAGAGTTTATCAGGAGAGAGAAAGCCATTTTTAGGAAAGTTTACATTAAATTTGATGATTAGATGACCCTTTTCATACCGACTATGATAAATTGGCACACCATCATTTAGCACACACGTGATGTCTCCATGCTTGACCATTTGAACTGGATGAGAGGTGATGACTATCATTCTGTTGTCAAGAGTAGTTATTGGCTTTTAGAAGCCACATAGTGCTTCAACTAGCTGTGTATCCATACAGATAAAAAAATCTTCTCATTGTGTAAAAACAGCATGATCCTTCTGATCTAACATAATGATAATATCTCCTGGCTCCAGTACTGGTTCTTGGTCTCCTCCACCATGGAATGTTATCTTCTGACTATCTTTTGTGCCTTTGTCAATATGAACTTCTAGAATCTTTTGTTCTCTAAGTATCTTCCCTCAGGTGCAGCTCTTAAATCTGTCTTCAGGGCTGATGCATTCTCCATGACACTGACACTATACACACAGACTGAATTTAGTGAACCATTCCAGGTCCTATCTGATGAATTCCTGTTTGCATTCCAGTACCTCTGCAGTTGGGACAGCACTCCACAGCTCCTCTCTTACCATCTCAGCCTTCACATTTGTCACAATCACATTCTTTTGCAGAGTCAAATTCTTTATGGCACCATTATATAAATCTTCTAAGGTAACTGAGAGCTGATGCATCACATTTTTACCTCTCTTTTCTCTCTGTATCCTTCCTCCTCCTCCAAAAAGCATATCAAAGTTCTCTATGGGGGAATCAAAACCGCCACCTGCTCCACTCTCCTTAATTACCTTTTCTCCTCCTTTGTCATATAATTCCCTTTTCTTGGCATCAGAGAGAACTTCATAAGCTTGAGCAATCTGTTTAAACTTTTTGCCTTCATTTGGATTCTTACCAGGATGGTATTTCAAAGCCAGTTTCCTATAAGCCTTTTTTAGTTCTTCTTGGGTGGCATTTGGTTTGACTCCCCAAAACATTGTAATAAGTCCTTTCATTCACCATTTTCTACAGGCAGTGAGCAGGCGGGGCCACAATGGGATAGGCAGGAAGGAGAGCATAGCTGTGTGCAGGTCGAGCAGCCACCACTCCTTTGCCTCTCAGCACATTCTGGAAAGTTCCTGCAAAACTGTTTTGTCAACAAAACTTTCTAGAGGTGGAATCATTGAAGGAGAATATATGAAAAATTCTAAGGTATTTTTTTTGAATATTGCCAAATGATGGTACAGAAAGTTTGGACCAATTTCAATATCCTGAAACTATATAAATGGACTAACTTTCTGGCTTTGTATTTTATTCTAGATATTTTTTTAGGTTTGTTCCCCAATTTGGATTTTTTGTTTTGTTTAGGCAGAATCAAGGATTAAACTCAGGCCCTTTAGCATGCCAGGGAAGCATTTATTCTACTGAGCCATCTCCCGGGTCCCCAGTTCCCCAATATGTCCTGGTGTGTGAACAGTTTCATAATGGTTTAAGCGGTTCATTATGAGATACAACTGCAGTGAGTGCATGGTATGACAAGTGTCACTGGTCTGCCAGAAATCATAATAGAGAAAAGGACAATATCTCAGAACATTTGTAAGACATAGAGTGCTAAAGTTATGCTATACACTCTCATTAATTGTTAATATGTTACACTAGCAACTTTCCAGTTCCATAGACTATCTTTGAATATCCCTATCTTTTTCTTTCTTTCTTTCTTTACTGGGAATTGAACTCAAGACCTTTCACTTGCCAGGCAGGCAGTGTGTCATGACCTACATCCCTGGCCATTTGAATGACTCAAGGTGAGCATTCATGTTCCAGTTGTCTCTTTCTGTCAGTTTACTTGTCATGTGTGTTGACACTGTGTTACAAAGGGAAAAAAGGTGATCTTCTTAATAGACTGTTTATGGTGTTACTTACTCACAATATCTCTGTCTACTACTCTCCACTACTTAATGTATTATTATTTACCAGCAATATCTCCATCTATGTTGTTTGCCCTAAATAATATTTTATATGTTGTAATACAGCTTTGTACTTCTAAGTACCATAAAATTGTATTTTTAAAGAGTGTAATCTGTCAATCTTTAGTAGGTCAATAGAATTCTTTTAAATGAGATTTCAGCAATTTTTTTTTGCTTTTCGTTAATTACTTGTTTCTTTTCTTTTTAATATTTTACTATTGGCCATTTTGACAAAGTATTAAATATTTCCTACCTAAAAGTATACAGCTTTCTAATCTTAATTTTTTATGGGGGAGCTGGGGAGAGGGACTACTGGAGATTAAACTCAGGACTTTGCACTGATCAGATAGGTTCTTATGCCACTGAGCCATATCCCAGGCCCTATAATCTTAATTTTAATACGTAATTAATCATAAACTGTTCTAACAAAGCCTTCATTACTCCACATCCTAGTCATCATTCTGAGAATAACAAGTTGACTGGTAATATTTATCATTACCCCATCTTAATATTTTCTATCTAATTTTATATGAAGAATAATAAAAGGTACTAAATGTAATATTATGAGCTTCCTATGATGAATGTACCCATTATGTATTGCAATCATGTACTGCTAAAACATTTGCAACATTTAAGAATATTCGTTCTTAGCAGGCTGGGGACATAGCTCTTGCTATGGCAGTATAGCACTTGCCTACCATGCATAAAGCCTGGGTTCAATTCCTAGTACTTCAAATCAAACACATATAGATTGTTTTCTTTACAAATAAACAAGTAATTTTTGTATATAATTAAATTTACCAAAATACTTGATCACTTGCCATGTCCACCATATTTTCTGTTCCCCTTCCCTTCTGTTCATGTTCCATCTCACAAAGTTAACAGAAGTAGGTGAGTTCTAAACTCTTTTACACTAACAAGTCAGAAAATGTCACACATTTGATTTGTAGCTTAGCTAGATACAAACCTAAAGACTGAAAATTATTTTCTATATATTCATTCCAAATATTCCATTGCATTCTACAGCTTATCAGCTTCATTATTTTTCTTTCTGTTGCAGGACAACTTTCCCTTGGCCTTTATTTCTTTCACAGTGACATTTTTCTGTTTGAGTATTTCATTTCTACAGTTGATATTCACCAAAAGGCTGAGCAGTACTGAGTATTTTTTTAATTTTTGTTTTATTGAACTACAAATATCAATGAGACAATTTTAAGATACCTTGACAAGATGGATTTGATAAATTAATACATTTCAAACTGTTTTCATAATGTTTTGGTATCATATAAGGTACATACATGAAATTATACTTACAGACATTATTATACCGTATGTCTCTTATCATTAAATAGAGAGTGTAGCTGTTTGCATATCTTATTTTTTATACCTGAATTACATCAAAGATTCAATAATTAATACTTTCTACCTTGTTATTTTCCTAGTGGTTGTCTATAGTACTAGAAGCCGACATAATATCCTATCCAACCACCATTAGTGTGAATCTTTCCTCTCATAAGATTATGTAGAAGCACAGCATTATCTATCTCAACTGTACTGTCTATACACACACATCATGATTTTCCCTTTTTATACCCCTTCCTTTGTCTACACCTGTCAAAGATGGGCACTCCATTGTCACTCAACTAACTTAGGTGCTTGACCTCGACAACACGATCCAACACAGTCCAGCATTCCACAACAATAGTGAGTTATCTGAAGAAGTTGTCGACCATAGCCACTTACAGCTCAGCTTAATATTATGGCCCCACGATGTATAATTCATTTTTATACATTTCTCCTGGGTGGATAAGACCTAGATAGAGCAAGGACTATATACCAACACATGTACTTTATGTTTCTTATGAGGTCAGTGAAGTTCCCTCAGGGTTTATCTTGTAGTCCTGTACATTATTCTGTAAATCCTTTGTCTCTGTCATCCATGTGGATGAGTCACGGCCAATGCTTGACCAGTTTGCTCTCTGTGAGAGCTTGAGAGAATGTTTTCTCTCCATTTGAATCTCCCCAGGCACACTATACACCATCAATCTTTTTCCTTTGTGGCTCCATAATCTCCTTGTTCAGAAAATTTGGAGCTCAACTGAGTTTCATGATGTTGCAGTACAGGTTCTCCTATGTCCTGAGTCTTCGCTGACCTTGAAAGGCTAGGGCGAAAATGTTGGCTGGCCTTGTGGCTCTTCTATTTCTCCATCTCTGATTTGTGAACTTAGGTTGTTAACCATCCAGAAGAAAATCTGATTAGTATCCTGGGGCATATGAAATTCACTTTGCCCTATCGGACTCAATTGATTTCAGTTGTTGTTGTACTTTTCCTTTTGTAATTCTGCTTTTCGCTTCTTATACTAGGGAGACTATATGATATTTACACATGTGTGTCTGGTTTATTTCACTTATGAGTGTATGTTCAAGTGGCATCAACTTCAGTATAAATGCTTCAAACTTATCATTCTTAATCGCTGAGTAATACTCCATTACATAGAAATACCACATCTTTTTCAACCAGTCCTCATGAGATAGACATCTTGGTTGTTTCCAAGATTTTGGTATCACACATTGCGCTGCTATAAATATAGGTACACATATATCACTACGATACAATGGTTTCAGATCCTTTGGGAAAATTCCCAGTAGGGTGATAGCCAGCTTGAATGGGATTTCTAGTCCTACTCTTTTGAGGAGTCTCCACACTGACCTCCACCATGGTTGTACCAATCTACATTTCCACCAGCAGTGGAGAAGTGTTCCCTTTTCTCCACAACCTCTCCAACATTTGTTGTTGGTTGATTTCCTTACGATAGCCATTCTTTCTGGAGTGAGATGGTATCTCAGTGTTGTTTTTATTTGCATTTCATGGATGACTAGTGATGTGGAGCATTTTTTCATATATTCATTTGCTTCTTTAATTTTGTCCTCTGAGAAGTGTGTATTCATCTCAGATGCCCATTTCTGAATTGGGTCTTTAAATTTGAGGGCCCTGTTATATCTTAGTTCTTTATATATTCTAGACAGTAGTCCTCTGTCTGATTGCTTACTAGTTAGGATTTTTTCAAAATTTATGGGTTGTCTTTTCACTCTGTTGACAATTTGTTTTGACATGCAGAAGCTCTTTAAGAAGAGTTGATCCCATTTGTTGATTCTTTCAAGTGCTTCCCGTGCGAATATATGTTTGTTCATGAACTCTTTACCTACCCCTATGTCTTCAAGAGTTCCTCTTACTTTCTCTTCCAGGAGATTGAGTGTTTCTGTTTCAACGTTTAGATCTTTAATCCATTTTGACTTTAACTTACTGCATGGTGATAGAGCTGGGTCAAGTTTTAGTTTTCAGCATTTAGAAACCCATGTTTTCCAGCACCATTTGTTAAAGAGGCTATCTTTCTTCCAGTGAGCTTGTGTAGCCCTTTTGTCAAAGATAAGACGGCTGAGTATTTTCGTAGATGCCTCTGCATCTTCTAATCTATTCCACTGATTCTCACGTCCATTTTGTTGCCAATACCATGTTGATTTTATCACAGTGGCTTTGTAGTATAATTTCAAATCAGGAATTGTGATGCCTCCTGCCTTGTCTTGATTGGCCAAGATTGCCTTTGCTATTCTAGGTCATTTGTGGTTCCAAATAAATTTTAGGATTGATTTCTCTTTGTCTGGGAGGTATGTTGGTGGAAGTTTGATAGGGACTGTATTAAATCTGTACAGCAATTTTGGGAGTATGGCCATCTTCACGATGACAGTTCTTCCTATCCAGGAGCATGGAATATCTTTCCATTTTCTGAAATCCTATATAATCTCTTTTCTTAGGGTGTTGTAAATTTCCTTGAAAAGATCTTTGACTTCCTTGGTTAAGTGAATCCCAAGGTATTTCATTTCCCACGGTGCTATTGTAAAGGGTATTGTTTCTATTGTTTCCCTTTCAGTGTGCTTATTACCTGTGAAGAGGAACGCTATTGACTTTTGAGTACTGATTTTGTATCCTGCTATGCTACTGAATTTCCCTATCAGTTCTAGTAGTTTCCTGGTGGAATTTTTGGGGTCTTCTAAGTAAAGTATCATGTCCTCTGCAAATAGTGATAATTTAACTTCTTCTTTACCTATTCTTATTCCCTTTATTTCTTCCTGTTTTCTAATGGCTGCTGCTAAGGATTCCAACACTATATTGAATAGGAGGGGTGATAGATGACATCCTTGTCTTGTACCTGATTTAAGAGTAAAAGGTTTCAGTTTTTCCCCATTTAGGATTATATGAGCTTTTGGGTTGTCATAGATGGCTTTCATCAAGTTAAGATAGAGTCCATCTATTCCAATTTTCTGTAGGAACTTGAACATGAATGAGTGTTGGACTTTGTCAAAGGCCTTCTCTGCATCAATTGAGATGATCATGTGGTTTTTAGATTTCAGTCTATTAATATAATGTATTACATTTATAGATTTTCAAATATTGAACCGTCCTTACATCCCTGAGATGAATCCTATCTGGTCATGGTGTATTCTTGATGATTTTCTGTATTCTATTTGCTTGGATTTTGTTGAGTATTTTTGCATCTACGTTCATGAGGGAGATTGGCCTGTAGTTCTCCTTTTTGGTTATGTCTTTCTCTGGTTTTGGAATCAGTATTATACTTGCCTCCAGAAATGATTTTGGGAGGACTTTTTCCTTTTCAACTTCGTGGAAGAGTTTGTGGAGTGTGGGGATTATATCTTCTATAAAAATCTTATACAATTCAGCTGTGAATCCATATGGACCTGGACTTTTCTTTGTCAGTAGCTTTTTATTATATTTCATATTTCATGGGCTGTTATCGGCTTATTGAGAGTTGTTATATCTTCTTGATTCAGTGTTGGTAATTTGTACCTTTCGAGGAATCTGTCCATTTCTTCTGTGTCTTCTGTTCTGTGAGTGTAAAGATTCTCAAAGTAATTATTGATAATCTTCTGAATTTCCACTGGGTCTATGGTGATTTCACCCTTTTCATTCCTTATCACTTGTACTTGAATTTTCTTTTGCCTCTTTTTGATGAGGTTGGCAAGAGGCTTATCAACTTTATTTAGTTTTTCAAAGAACTAACTTTTTGATTTTTGGATTCTTTGAACTGTTTTTTTCATCTCAATTGAATTAATTTCTGCTCTAATCTTTATGATTTCTTCCCATCTTTGCTCTCTGGGTTTTGTTTGCTCTTCTTTTTCTAGTTGCTGGAGGTGCTAATTTGTTTCCTTTCTGTTTTCCTAATGTGTGAGTTCATAGTTATTATTTTCCCCCTAAGAACTGCTTTCATCACATCCCATAAATTCCGGTAAGTTGTCCTTGAATTTTCATTGAGCTGCTATAAGTATAGGTACACATATATCTCTATGATACAATGTATCCAAATCCTTTGGGAAAATTCCCAGTAGGGGGATAGCTGGCTTGAATGGGATTTCTAGACCTATTCTTTTGAGGAGTCTCCATACTGACCTCCACAATGGTTGTACTAGTCTACATTCCCACCAGCAGTGGAGAAGTGTTCCCTTTTCCCCACAACCTCTCCAAC
>PVKA01020649.1:0-39956 GCA_004027165.1 Ctenomys sociabilis
GGCTGGCCTTAAGCTCACTTTGTAGCTCAGGCTGGTCTCGAACTCACAACAATCCTCCTGTCTCAGCCTCCTGAGTGCTGGGATTACAGGTATGCGCCACCACGCCCGGCTGTACTTGCAATCAGTCAGCTTTCGGTTGCCCTTTTTTTTTTTTTTTTTTTTTTAACTCAGGACCTTATGCTTGCCAGGCAAGTGCTCACTCTACTGAACTATTTCCCCAGCTCAGGTTTGGGTTCCTCATAACACTTGGCAGTGTAAGAGCTGTGTAAACAGCTGCTGACTGCATCACTGGGGGATATGGACAAAGAAAATGTCTGCCCATACTCTGTATATGCACTGTTTTTGCTTTCCTTTGCTCATTTATGGTACTGGGGATTGAACTCAGACCTTTGCACTTGCTCGGCAGGCACTTTAGCTGCTGTGCTATCTCCCTAGCCCCATGTACCAATGTGAAAAAAAACCCTTTTGATCTGCGGTTGGTTGACTCCATAAATGCAGAGAAGGCTGGCTGTGCACTTCATTTCACTGTGTGTCTGGCCTGGAGACCAGTTTCTTTTTCTAGAAGGAAAGGGACGTCGACCTAGTTATACTTCTGGTTCCACCAATGAGCAGTGGAGTCTCGAGGCCAAGTCTCCCTTTAATGAAACAAAACTAGGACCTGCTAGGGTTGTGAAGAAGAAATAGGCTGGAGAATATAAATAAAGAGCAAGGCCCAGGAACCAGCACAAGCTAAGCACCAAGTAAATGTTACCACTATTTTCAGTGACTTCATTCAGATCACTGCTATTATCACCAGATCATCCATCCTATTTTCATCATAAAAAAAAAAAAAAGTAGGTGTTGGTCTTGCCAGATAGCTCAGCAGATTGAAGTGCCTCCTTAGGCAGACAGGGCAGGGGGCGGGGGCGGTTGGATTCCCAGCCTGCTGTTTTGGCTCCACCCCAAGGGTACACTGAGATGGTGATTGAGATGGGGTGTGGTGGCATGTGCCTATAATCTCAGCTCTTGGGAGGCTGGAAAACAGGAGGACCACTAGGAGTCTGATCTGTGTAGTGAGACCCTGTACTAAAGCTACTGAGAGAGAGAGAGAAAGAGAGAGAGAGAGAGAGAGGTGATGTTCTCAGTTTCTGGCAAGGGGAACCCACGCAGTGTCTCGGAGAACCTCCGTCCTACTCTTGTGGACTATTTGCAAGCTCGCCCATATGCAGGGCCCTACCTTGTCGTAGAGCGCGTCCACCATCGTGGGCTTGGGAGCCGTGGTCCACTTGGCCCCGCGGTGGAAGTAGTCTTTGATGAGTGAGCGGTATGCTCTGTACTCGAAGAAGCGAGCGCGCCATGCCATGGGAGCCTCAATGATCTCGTTTCCCACAACGATAAGGATGTCCCGAGGCATCGCACTGTATAAACCTGCCAGCCAGGAAAGGGACAGACTTTTAGCTGAAGGCATGACCAAAGCAGGTGCTTTAAAAAAAAAAAAAGTTTCTTTACATCATTAACTAACCAACCACCAATCCTGATCATTTCCTTACAAAACAGAACCCCCCCCACAGCTATCTCAGTAGGGCAGATTTCCCAGTTAGTGGGGCCAATGCAGCATGATCTAATCTGTTGCTGGGTCTTTCAATGACCAGAGTGCTATACACACAACTTACGCACATAATTACATAAAACGGAGAAAAGTGGAATGAGATATATCGGAAAGTTAACCCAAATTGGTGTGGGGTGGGCAAGCCAAGTAAAAATGAAGAAAAGCAAATGTGAAGCCATAAAGTGGTTGTTCACAGAGATGTTGAATGAGCTACCAAGTGGTCTTGTCTCTTGGTTCCTTTCTTGCTATTTCAAGATAGAATTCTTTTTTTTTTTTTTTTTTTTTTTTTTTTTTTTTTTTTGTGTGTGTGTGTATATTTGGCACAGGGTCTCACTATGCAGCCAGACTCATAGTGATCCTCCTGTGTTCAGCCTCCCCAGTGCCGGGATTACAGGCCTGCTCCACCATGCCTGGTCTCGGTGGCCAGCTTAGCACCCCTGGCTTGGCATGAGGCACCAGGGATTCCAGTCCCTGTGCTTGCCTAAGCAGGCCCTTTGTCCTCTGAGTGATCGTTCTGGCCTTCCAAGACAGAATTCTTAAAGCTCTATCAGTATCACAGATAAAATTAGGCCAAGGATCATTCTGGAGCTGTAGCATAAAAACAGTCATGCATTGTTGCTAGTTAGAAAGAAAACAGGGATATTTCTGCTCCTCTTTCATTTCTTTGTTTCAATAGTCATTATTTATTTATTTATTTGGTATGGGGTCTCATTACACAGCTTAGACTTATAGTGACCTTCCTGTCTCAGTCACCCCAGTGCTGGGATTTCAGGCATGGGCCACCATGCCAGATTTCAGGACCAGCGTGCAATACCGGGGATTGAACTGGGTCCTTGCACATGCCAGGCAGGCACTTAGACCGCCAAGCTATCTCCTTAGCACTCCTCTTTCATTTATGTTCTTAAGGAAACTTAAATGGAATCCACTGTACTTCTTGAAGGAGAGGCCATAAAATCTAGACAAAATTGCTTTTTTTCAAGGTAACCCTACCAGATATACAAGAGCTTAGGGTGTGCACACCTTCAGCATATCAAAGTGAACCAAACGGTTCCTAAACATTCTTTGAAGTTTGAAGGCTTGGCAAAGCTAAGGATCTCCCCCTAAATTCTCAAAGCTTTCTCTTTCCACACTCAAGAAAAAAACCATACATTCAAATCAAAGCGCTGGCAGATGGGCTTCCCTCAGCACTTACCCGTAGACTCAAAATCAGGAGTTTTATACTGAAATGACCAGTCAATGGGGTCAGGTCTCCTCACGATCACTCCTTCCATTTTTAAAATATTGCACATTTCTTCTATTTCAGCAACAGCCTTTTTCAAGTGATCTTTGGGGAAATACTGGCCTCCGTACTTTTGGTAAAATGCCCAGTACTTTTCATAGGTGTTGGCCTAGAAGCCGGAGAAAGAAAATGTTGTAATTATAGAAGAAGCATTCCACTGTGGTAGGCTCATCAGCGGCTGATGACCCTTCGTATACATGATGACATGGAGACCAGAGCCATGTTCTCTATACTATCGGCCCCAGCCCCCTCCCAGACACACAATGTTACTGGAAGAAGAGCTCTAAGTTATCTTGGTATTTGGGGGTTTTTTGGTCCGTCTCTGCAGATCTCACTCCCGGGTGCTACCAGCATGTCTGCCCCTCCACGGGCTGGGAATCCTCTTGGCCATCCTTGCCCTGAGTGCTCCAGTAAGAAAGCCTTAATAGAAACTCTTAAGCGAGAGAACAAATGAAAGAGGATAAAAACACCAGCACTAAGTTCAAACCACGGCCTAGCCAGCCATTCCAGAATTCTGTCTGGAAACCAGCACTTATATTTTATATTTTGTAGGGGGAAAAGATGTTTTTCTGCGGTTGTGATTAAGGACATACTTTCAAACCCACTGTTGACTTTCCCATTCCACAGAGCTTGCTCCTGGCCAAAGGGCGTGGCCATGCAGGGCGGGCTGTGGTGCCTGTGTGCCACTGTGTCTCCCACCCGTGACGCATTTCCTCTCACCATCCACCCTTCACTTCAGGTGGTTCCTCACTTCAGGTCGCTTGGCCAGAGCAGAAAATATTTGGTAAGTGAACTCACACACTCTCAGTTGCTGAGAAAACTTCCACATAGGTTTTATGTGAAAATGCAAACATCTAGATTCCCAGAGTGTCTAAGTTTTTAGCCAATTGAAAGTGATACTGTGGGTCATTATACGATGCATGTTGAAATTTGTGAAGCCTCATGAAGCAGAACTCAAGAGGCTAAGCAGCCCTGGGCCTTTGTCAGAACACTAGCAAAGCCATGTACAGTCACATGGAGAGAGTGATCAAGGCAGGTACTTCCCCCTACCCACACCCTCCAAAGAAGGTACTTTCAAGGATCATTTTTCTGTATTATTAACTAACCGATTGCCAATCTTGATCAAGATTGCCAATCTTGATCACATAAACAAATGAGAAGGGCTGTGTGCCTGTAAAACTCTATTTACAAAAGCAGGCACGGGCAGGGGAAGGGCTATGGGCTTTCATTTACTGAGCCCTTGATTGAAGATTCACGGGCATCCTTCATGATTTCCAGAGATTTGTTTCCTGTTTATTCCCTATGCTCCAGGCTGGGTTCTAATGAACCTACAAATCAGACACCTGCAGATAGGAGAAAATACTAGAAAGAACTAGGTAACTGGCTCAGTGTGACTGATGAGACGTCTGTCTTAGCTAGATACTGCACTACTCCGGACAGTTCTATCCAGGAGACAGGGCAACTACTCACTTGTCCATTTCTTATGCAAGGGACAGAGACTTGAGAAGCTAAGTGCCCACTTGCTACCTGCACAAGTGGGACAAGAACTCTACTCTGCAACTCTCATTCTACTGGCGCTCCATGTCTGTGAAGTCATTCAGCTATGTTCTGCTGGCCTGAACACTTTTATCTTTATATACATAAAGTTTTGCAACTAAAATTATCTGTTATGGTTCATATTGTTTCTAATGGTTTTTGCCCATCGAGACAGGACCAAATGTCTAGGCATCTAACTCTTTAATGTCAAAGACAGTATTTCTCTAGATGTGTGTCTCTATTTTCATTTTTGCCTCACTCTGGCAAATCATCACATTTACAAATGCAGATTCACTTCTTCCTAGTTCAAACTCTAGGTTCATTAGAACCCAGCCTGGAGCACAGGGAATAAACAGGAAACAAATCTCTGGAAATCATGAAGGATGCCCGTGAATCTTCAATCAAGGGCTCAGTAAATGAAAGCCCATAGCCCTTCCCCTGCCCGTGCCTGCTTTTGTAAATAGAGTTTTACAGGCACACAGCCCTTCTCATTTGTTTATGTAGTGACTATTATTTTCCTTGCACTATGAATGCAGAATTGGGAAAGCAGTTGCAACACAAAACTTCTGTTCTGCAAAGCTCGAATTGTCTATGATCTGACCCTACACAGAGAAAGTTTGCTGACCATAACAGACTGAATTTCAGAACTATGAAAATATACCAACAGTGTTAAACCTCTGAATGATTTGAGGCCAGCCCTCTCCTGCAAAAACAGCAAGCTCCCTCGCTGTACAGTCCTAGGGATTTCAGCGGCAGTGCACTAAGAGGCGAGGATAATGATGCTTTCTGTTCGACTCTAACACATCCTGGTACTGCTTATCCATTCACCACTTCCTGCTTCTCATGCCAGGCACATCTCCTGCCATTCTCAAAGGGACAAGAAGTCTTTGACAATTACCAAGTTACAGCTGATGCTCAGCTGAGTTGTCCTGCCAAACTCCTTTCGAAGTCTCTTGCCTGGCTATTGATGCCAAGCAAAGACTGCAAAGTTTCCCAGGAGAAAAAAAACTATTTGAACAAGTGTGAGTTTTTCTAGCTTGTAATCTGGCAAGTGTTGGACAAAGTCCAAATGGTCATGGCAAATTACATTTTTCAAGACCAAGTTAGAAATTGTTGACATCTTCTTTATGACACTGCTCCCTGAGCTAGCAATCATTTACCAAGGGTCTGCAAGAGAGTGAACGCTGTATTAGATACTCAACAGATAATATTTTTAATGATCTGCTGCAGAGATAGGGCACATTCTCGGAAAACTTTACAGTCCTCTAAGACCTTACATTACTTGGGGGTGGGGTTGTTAAAATGAAATTTTAAAAACCATCTTTGGAAGCTAAGAAATAGCAATAGAAACTAACTTTTACTTATCCAGCAATAAGCTTATATGAACCTTAAGTAATTTTATGCTTTACAAAAGGTCTTCCTTCAAGAGTTTTATTTAAAAAAAAAATACAGAGCAAAACCAAAAGCAAGTATTCACTATGTTTTGCAGAATAAAAAGCCACTTGGCTTTTTAAAAACTCGTGCTTCCCAGCATACCTTGTGCTTCCTGTGCTTACCCTTTCGTGAAGATTTCTCCGGCATTTGTAATTTCTAGAGCCCAAGGCTCTACAAACAGTTTGCTATGTTACTGTCCTCAAGCTGGTAAATGTATCTGTGTCATTATTTTCTGCCTTCTAGATGCCATGTGTGTCTCTGATTTATTTTCTTCCCCCTCAATACCTACCTTAGCCTGACATATAAAACAGAAATAACTAGAAAAATGAAGTCATGCTGTCAAAGCTACCAATGTCTACAATCATTGTGCTCCAATGTACTTTTATAATGTAATTGGCAAACTGAATTTGTACAACTATAGTGAGGTGTAGTTCTGAGGTTTAAAATGCTTAACATGTAACTTTAAAAAAATTTTTTTTAATGTATTTGGTAAAGGGTCTCCCTACGCAACTCAGACTTGTAGTGATCCGCCTGTTTTCAGCCTCCCCACTGCTGGGATTACAGGCATGTGCCACCACGCCCGGTCTCAGTGGCTGGCTCAGTGTGCCCAGTGTGGCACATGGTGCTGGGGGTCGATCCCTAGTCCCTACCCTTGCCTAAGCAGGCCATTAGTCTGCTCAGCTTTCTCAATGGTATCTAACATGTAACCTCTGACCTTGAACTTTAATCCTGTCAGACAGTTAGCAAACTTAATATCTTTACTTGAATGGGGCCAGAAATTTGTGAAATCTTCCACAAGGTTAAAGAGCTGATTAATCAAGCTTTTATCAAATACCTAGTTGAATCACAGTCTCCTGACCTGAACGTGACACTTTCCAGGAGCTAGTGAAGTTACAAAGTCTAAAGTCATGAAGCAAGTGACAAGGAGCTCAAAATACTGTCTGAGAATTCTGATTCCATGAGATCACATGGTATGAAAGTCAATAAATATAAAGACAAGTAAAAAGATAAACTATTGCCTGACTTCAAATGTTAATTCTACCCAATTAAAGTGGTTAGGTGACGGGACAGCTTCTTTTCAGGCCTTTAAAAAACATATACAGGGCATGTAAATTAACCATTTCCTCCAGTTTTAAATTTTAGAACCAAGGATAGTTGCAGAACAAGTAGAATAAATTATTTCTTTTACTATGCTTTCTTCTTGCCTAATCTAATTTAAGAACCAGGTCCTGCCAAATCTCTCTCTCTCTCTCTCTCTCTCTCTCTCTCTCTCTCTCTCTCTCTCTCTCTCTCTCTCTCTCTCGCAGAGCCGGGGATTGAACTCAGCCCCTTGCATTTACCAGGCAAACGCTTATTCTACTGAGCCATCTCCCTGGCCCTCAAAAGATTTTCTAACACTCCAACACTTCCTGGCTTTCTCTGTAGCTCTCCTGACAGCTCGCCTGCCTGGCCTATTGGTTAGCTAGGAGAGCTGCCGTTGTTTCCAGGCCAGCATCTTCCTCTCTCTAAATGGGAGGGAAGTTCTCTGTTACACCTACAGAGCCCTGTTAGGTGGCAGACAACACATCTGGTGGCAATGATGTTGCTGCTACAAAATTTACTTCCTCTTGTTCACGTTGGCAGCTTAAACTCTAAAATTGGAACTAAGGGCTGAGGAGCTAGCTCAGTTGAATAAGTGCTTACTTGGCAAGCACAAGGACCAGAGTTCAATCCCTGACTCTGCAAAATAAATAAATAAATAAAATTGGAACTATCCAGAGATCATCATGCTCCCCATGCAAGGGTGACATGCAAATTAATGAAGCATTCTGTGTTTCTATATATACACAAGAGAGCTTAATAACTGTGCTATTAACTTCTATGAGCTTATTGAAAGGAACAGTTGGGCCAGGGAGATGGCTCAGTGGCAGAAGCACTTCCCTGGCAAGTGCAAGGGCCTGAGTTCAATCGCTGGTTCTGAAAAAAAAAAAATCATTTAAATTGAAAGGAACAGTTAATGCCTAATTGTTTACTCAGTTTTGCAAGCCTATATCTGGTAATCTGTACAACTACTTGTAAGATAACAATATGCAATAAAACAACCATTGTTAACTTTCTATCATATTGTTTTGAAATTCTATGCCATTTTTACTGTTTTAGTCTCTTTAAAAAAAATTAGAAATAAAATGTATTCCTCAATCTACAAGTGAAAATATGAATATTCAAGAAGAATTTGCATACACTGAAAACATATCCATAAAGTGTATTAATGGGCTCTTCGGTTTTGTCTGAGAAGAGGCAGGTGCTCTCTTGGACCCTTATGTGGTGTAGTCCCTGAACACGAGCCCATGGGCAGTAGCCAGGAACACTGCAGATGCAGAATCCTAGGAGATTCTATATTAGGGAGCCCACCGAACACCAAGGTTGTGTGTCAGAGAGAGCCACCTTAGCCCAGAACGAGCACCTGCGAACCCACTGCACTAGCATGTCTCTAAGATAAAGCACGGCTGAAGTGGGAAGCCTGGGAATGCCCCCAAGGGCAGCTTGTGGAGGATCCCCACACCAGGAGGACTTCATCTTTAGCGTGACTGCGGTGAGGCCGGGCAGGGTGGGTATAGGAGGAGTAACATGATTAAATCTGGGTTTTAAACCCAATCACCAATAACAGCTGAGTACAGGCCTAAAAGAAGAGTGAACAGAGGAGAGCATAGGGTGGAGTGTCACCATCCAGGAGCAGATGTGCTCCAGGCCTGGGGCAGAGGCAGAGGGTGGGGCCAAGACCCCCTGAGAATTGTTAGATCCTGGAGGTCTTGCAGGATGCAACAAGAATGTACCAAAGCTGGCTGGTGTTTTAACTTGACTAAATAGGAATGACAGATGGAAAGGGAAGGAGGAGGCCTGGTTTAGCAAGGTGGCAGACAACTGAGCTATAGCTGTGCCACGTGTGAGGGTCTGTGCAGTGCCTGTGAGGGAAGAGCTGATCTAGACGGAGCTGGGAAGAGGAGGAGGCAGAGCTGTTGCATGGCAAAGAGGAGGCGCCCAAGGGAAACTCTGCCCAGCCCAGCTTTCCAGACTGAAGCAAGGGAAGTGAGGAGCACAGAGCTGCTAACCCCAGGAAAGGGCCCCTGAAATTCTGGGGAAGTTTCAGGAAGGAATGAACTTGGGAAAATAGTGTCCAAAGCCACAGAGGAGGCAAGCAAGGTAGCTTAAAATTAATCCCTGTTGAAGGCAGTCAGGGAAGCGCAGAAGGGGAGCAGAGAACCCACATCAGACTAGGGGATGGTTTCACTTTACCTTCACCTCCACTGTGAAGGGCGGCACACAGGCATTTTCTGCTCTGCCCACGATCACTTCCTCCAAAGGGTCCCACTCGTTGTAGGATGAGACGGGGCAGTCCTTGGGTAGAGGGTCGGTGGCCTTGTCATCAGCTGCACAGGATTTTTGGGAGGAGGCTGGGACAGCCTGGGTGCTCTGGAAAGTTCGCTGCACCCATCCCGTCAAGGCTCTTCCAAGCTTTGAAGAACAACAAGAGCGTCACTGTGCAGGCCTGCTCTGCATGTGGGGGCAGAGGAGTGGATGGAGGGCACAAGGTGGAAAGGCTGTGTAACCCAGTCAGACATTTAAAACCTTTTAGGAGACCATAACCAATTGATATCAGCGTGTTGGTGAACAGGGGCTGTGGGTGGTTTTGTTTGTAGCCTTCTTGTGTATCTATAAACTATCTATTTTGTCCCTAGTGATAGAGTCCCCTGTTCATATCTCAGAATTGGTTTCCCAAGGAGGGACCCTCAGCAGACTCATCTCCTGAAGAGGACAGTCGTTCTCTTCCCTAGAAGCTGCCCCGACTGGTAACTTCTGACCTTGTACAGCTGGGAGAAGGAGCCTCTTCCCACCTTGGCATCTAAAGTTAGCAATATTAGAGTCTCCCCCATAAGCATTTGTAAGAAATCTTATCTTTCAGAATAGTCAGCTTCAAACCCCAACATTTTAAACCTCTGACAGGTGCTTCATGTCCCTCTACCCTCTGTGTTCATCTGCCACGGTCCCGTTTTCCAGGTGGCTCCAGGCGTCCCAGCCAATGTGCAAAGTTAAGCTAAGAAGATTTAAGAATTTCTAAAGGCTTTTTTTTTTTTTTTTTTTTCCCCTCAAACAGGCTATAAAATCCAGAGCAGGAAGAGCCCTTCCATCTGTCACTCACTGGGCAAACTGACCCCCAATCCCTAACCACCTATTTATTTGATAGCATAAGGAAGGGACATGAGGGGCGCTGGGATGGAGCCTCAAGCAGCAGCAGAGTGATGGCTGGTGGGCACCAGCTGTTCCAGTGGGCGGGCTAGGGGGATCCTGCCCCGGAGTTCCTCTCCTTGGGGGCAAAGCAGGACCTGTGTGGCGATCGAGAGCAACGCTGGGGACATCTATGTCGCTCTTCCTCGGGATATCTACCCTGCTTTCGCTCTCCCGAAAGCTGCCCACCTCTATGCCCATGAGGAGCACCGAACCCAAATAATGCCAGCGGTCCCTGACGGCCGCATGCTCCCCTCGCTCGGCGCGGGTAGCGTAGCAACACCAAGCTCGGACTCGCGGGTGGTGCAGCCACCCTGGTGTGGCGCGCGTGTCCTCCCTCCCGCAGCTTCGCCTCCCCCCCCCCCCCCCCTCGGGGCAGCCAGCGAGGGTATCTGTCGCACGCACCCGAGACCCCAGGTAGTGCAGGGCCTCAGCGCCGCGGCTCCCGCCACGCACACACCGCACGCGCAGCATCCTGGTCGTCGGTCAGCGCTGGTCCGCCGCCCTGGAGCCCCGCGAGTGGGTGTGCGCACCTCACCCAGCAGTGCAGCCGGTTATAGAGCAGGGTCGCCAGGACACTCCCAGACCACGCCCCAGACCACGCCCCCGGCCTTGGAGCGAGCGCTGCCAGGCGGGGACTAGGGCGCCACCTTGCGCGGGCTTTGCTTCTGTCCACCTGCAGAGGGGGAAGGCGTCTTCCTGGGGAAGAAAATTAAAGTTACCCCTGCCTCTGGTGCAAAGTTGAAATTTAAGTGTGCAAGACAGGCACGATTGTGCACGCCTGTAATCCCAGCAAGCTGGAAGTTGAGGCAGGAAGATGAACTGCCAATTGAAGGCCAGCCTGGACTATGCAGCTGAGACCTTGTCTCGGGACAAGACAAACTAGTAAGCAAAGAGTTGCTTTGTAAACTGGCAACAAATAAAATTAATTTAAACTTGCAATATGTAAGTGAACTTTTAGGTTTAGACACACTGGTGTGCACAGATCCAGTGCCCTCATTTTATTTTATTTTATTTTTATGTATTTGGTACAGTCTCACTACGCAATTCAGACTTACAATGATCCTCTTGTTTTCAGTCTCCCCAGTGCTGAGATTACAGGCATGCGCCACGGTGCCCAGTCTCAGTGGCTGGCTCAGCGTGCCTGGGGGTGGGGGTGGTGTGGCACGTAGTGGCAGGGATCAAACCCTGGTCCCTATGCTTGCCTAAGCAGGCACTTAGTCTTCTGAGCTATCTTGCAAGCCCCATTGTTCCCATTTTAGAGTGAATGCAACATCTTAAACATGAGCTTGCTTTCCAGCTCCTCCAGTCTGGAATTTGTGCCGCCTGTCTCATGCCTCCCTCCAGCCTGCTCAGTCGCCTGAACACTGGTCATTTCTCCAGGTCCTTGGCTGTGTGCTCTTGGGTGGACACACAATCCTGAAAATAGAGACATGGGTTAGGAGTAAGGGACAACTTCCGACAGCGACTTTCCTTCTATTTCTTGTGTTACACTGCTTGTTTCAATTCTATCAGGGCTCTTTTCACAGAGCAAAATCTTAGAGGCTGCCACCATGTTTGTGATCCTAGCACTCCAGGAGGCTGAGACAGGAGGATCTGAAGTTTCAGTCCACAAAAAATATGAGGCAGATACAACCAAAGCAGTCTCAGAACTATGAAAGGAAATCGAATGATCCTTCCACCACTTTCCTTTCTCTGTTACTTGTTTTTGTTTTTGAAAAATATTTCTGCAAGCATCTTGTAGCACCACCTTACCAATTGAAAGCACTTGCCTTTGCATTGAGCTGTTTGTCAAATATTGGGCCAACTCTGTAGTGTATCTATAGCGATGTTTGCCAGTATCTTGCTCTGTAGTTATTGCTTTATTCTGAAGAAATAATATAGAGGCTGAATGCTTGCCCTCTCTCCCTTCCTGTTTTAACATATAACACCAATAACTCTGGTTGAACCAATAACTTTAGGAGCTTAGGGTTCATACTTAATGGCCACATGTGTTCCAGCCCAATGGTAGCATGGCTCTGTGGATTCGTTAAATGATATCACTCAGTGTAGTGGGTACACCAGGGATCCATTGGATGCTTGGGAAAAGACTTTGCTTTTTCAGTTTCTTTTTTCTTTTCTTTTTCACAAATAGGACTTTATCACTATTAAAATCTGGATCTTAAATGGACTCTTGGACTCATGGTTCATATCCATCAGCTCGTTCAACTTAAGCTCCAGTCTCATCTCCAGTAGGCTTTCCAGAGCTTCTGCCTTCACCATGAAGCTCCATGGGTTTTCCCAATTCAAACTCAGGCTTCTTCAGCATTTTTACTTTTCTGGTGAAGACATCATGAAGAGGGTAGATAGAATGGCAAGCCTTTACTATGTCTTTCCCAATGCCATCTGGAATCAGTTTATTGACCACTTCTTTCAAGTTATCTGTCTGCACCTCTCAGGTTGTTATTTCCATCATCTTCTTCCAGATCTGGTGGACCTGTTGGTGCTGAGCATAAGAGGTCTTCCATACTTGATTACTGTGTTTTTTAGTAAAGCCAACACAGAACAGTCAAAGCAAATAACCATTGGTGGTCTTGACATCACCATGAGCTTCAATCATGGTCTGCCATTTTTGACCATGGAACACATTTTGTCACAGGTGAGGTCCATGCCATGAAAGTTAGTCAGGCAGTTTTTGCCCTGAACATCTTCAGTAATTAGCTTGAATTTCCTAAAAGTAACTTCATCATTCTGCAGATCAGCAAGGCTCACTTCAAACACACAACCTTTGAGCCCATCAGATGCAATTTTGGTTCCTTGAGTTCTGGTGACAGTGTTTTCCCAATATTTCTTATGTTGAACATCACCTGTGCCTTCACATCATACCAGTCTTTTTTAGAAAATAGATCAACCACTTTCTTCTTGGCTCCTTTTCTGCTGCCTTTCGTAAGGCGCTTGTTCTTGCCTATAGCCATGGTGCTGCTCAGAGAGCCAAAAGGGTGCTTTTTCAGTTTCTTGTTCACCACTATTATTTAGGAGATACAACCATTTCTACCTGATTCCAACCCACAAAGCAGAGATTTTTGAAATGTGCCCGAGATTAAGATAAAACAAACCCAGTAAAGACATTGGTCAGCAAAATGGAAAGAAGAGCTTGTTGTAAAAATTTATTATTTCATGGGGCTAGGGAGATGGCTCAGTAGAATATGCTCTGCCCTGGCAAGCGCAAGGCCCCGAGTTCAATCCCCGGCTCCGCCAAAAAAAAAAAAAAAATTTCATGAAGCTAGCTGACATTAGCACCCTGGCTTAGGGGGCAGGGGTACAAGGCTTTGTTCCTAGAACTCAAAAGTACAAATGCTCAGAAATGGTACACACAAACACACACACACACACACACACACACACTGGGGGAGGTGAACTGTCTACAGAAGTCACCTGTTCTGAGACACAATGGTACCACTAGTATTAAGGACAGGATATTCCCAAGTTGAAACAGATGAAAGATGGTAGCCTTGCAATCCAAACAATGTGGCTAAAGCATGTCCTTGTGACTAGAATGTACAGAAGCACAGCTGCATTTTTAGAAGAGTATTTTTGGACTGAATATCACTGAGAGGACAGACAGGATGTTGAGGACCTGAGTCACCCCTGGACAGAGGGCTTGGCCAGCTGAGGGAAAGGTGTGGCAGCAGTTTTTCCCTTTAAGCCCTATTGTACCTTTGAATTTTGAACATGGGAGTGAATTGCATAATAAATAGACCACAATATACAGACTGCATTTATGGAGATGCAACTGCCCACCTAGAGTGTTTTTATTTTTTTATGTATTTAGTACAGGGTCTCACTACACAGACTGGATTCATAGTGATCTTCCTGTTTTCAGCTTCCAGAGCACTGGGATTTTAGGCATGTGTCACCATGCCCAGTCTCAATTGCCAATTCAGTGCACCCCAGGGATGGGGTAGGGATCCAATACCAGTCCCTGAATCTGCCTGAGCAGGCGCTTTAATCCATTGAGCTATCTGGCCAGCCCACTGGAGTGTTTTTAGTGGAAGCCTGAATGCACATCTATCTGCGCCTATCCATCCTGCTTTGAGGATGGAGTTAGCATATTCTGGCTCCTGGGAAAGGAAACTTACTGAGCATGAGAACAATTCTACGGATTTTGATGAAGTCTCTCTTGAGTCTGTTCACTGCCTCTGCCTTCTGGGGTCACCAACAACCTTGTGACTCCTGGGAAGCTTGCCAGGGGATGTGTAGGGGGAGAGGTGATGCTGCAGGCTGAGATCAGAAGGCCTTGTTGCAAAGCTTTGCACCAGCAGCCCGGCTTCTCACTCACAGTCTGGTGAGTTTGGTCAGTGTAGTTCAGGCCTTGCTGGCAAGAGTTGTATGTTCCTCTCAACATCTCTCCTTCCCTCCTGCCTCTCAATTCTGGACAAATAATGAAAGCCACCTTCACAACCTGAAATGCCGTGGGATCAGCTTCTCTGTCAGTGCCTGGAGTTCTGTGGCTTACAGTGCCCTAGAACTTCTTGCTGGTGTGCTGCAGGCCCCTGGATGGGGGAGGCCTGCAGGACGGGAGGCTGCTTCACTCCAGCACAGTGCTGCACACAAGCCTGCCCTTGCTTCACCACTCAGAAAGCCCAGATCGCCTGCTTCTATATCACACAGCCTTTGATTCCAGGTGAGTTGCAAAGTCTTGTTCAATCAGCCTCCACCCTGTCTCCCTCCAAATCCTTGTAGGAGTTTTGTGTGAGCTCTGAGCAGCTGTGTTTCTGCTGCCCGACACCTTCTAATGAAGGTGATTCTTTCATTAGAAGGCAAGCATAAGGGCCTGCCAAATAGCTCATCAGACTAAAGCATTTGCTTAGGCACATGCGGGGATCAGGGTTCGATCCCCAGTGGGCCGTGCTAGTCCTGTCCCCAGGGTGCACTGAGGCAGCGATTGGGCATGTTGGAGCTCATCTAATCCCAGCACTTGGGAGGCTGAAAACAGGAGGACCTCTATGAGTTCGATCTCTGTAGTGAGCCCCTGTACCAAATAAATACATGAAGAAGAAAAAAAGCAAGCATGAAACAGTAGCTCCAGCAAAGCCAAAGCTCACATTTCCTCATGTATTGAAAGTAACCTCAGCTTGAATCAGCTGTGTAAGTAATCCAAGAAATCGAGAAAGAAACCTTGGGATCTGGCGCAAGAGATCATCTTAATTCCTTCACTTGGGTCCTCAGTGTCTCTTCTGGAATTCAAAAGCAGTAAATTCCGCTTTCCTTTCTTTAGGTTCTGAATAAACTTGAAGGCCAATGTCAACCTATTGGATAACACCTTCATATCAGGACATAGACAGGTGATTTTTATTTATGGAAAAACAACTGCATTGTTTCAGTCCCACTCTGGCCTTTTGGAAAGATAATGGCTTTATTAGGCTGATGGAGCTGTTTGCAGTTCAGACCTCAGGCTCAGCAGCTTGTGATCTCTGTGCCTCTTGCTTTCTTTTTTTTTTTTTTTTTTTGTCTTTTTGAGACAGGGTCTCACTATGCAGTTCAGGCTGGCCTTAAGCTCACTTTGTAGCTCAGGCTGGTCTCGAACTCACAACAATCCTCCGGCCTCAGCCTCCCGAGTGCTGGGATTACAGGCATGTGCCACCATGCCCGGCTGCCTCTTGCTTTCTTGAAGGCTTGGGGAAGGATCTGTTGCACAGTGCACATGCGTGCATGTCTGTGTGTCATTGCGTGTCTGTGTGTCCCGCACTTCCTAAGTTATTCTCCTGGGGCTTTGCGTTGTGTCACACACTGCCATCCGTGTTCCAGGACATCTGAGTATTTCTTCCGGGAGCTATATCAGATTGCAATCCTTCTGAGGAAGATACTCATCAGGATTGCATAGTAAGGCTCCCAGACAAGCTGTAGATCCACTAGAACCCAAGATAAAGATCGGAACACGGCGGTACCACCTGCCCGGTGCAGCAGTGGTTCCAGTGCTGCACTGAAGCCTACGGAAGTGAGAGAGGCATGGAGGGGCACAGTGAGCTGCAGCTGTTGCCCCTGCGGGGCAGCCAAGGAAGGAAGAAGTCTGTCAGGAGCATGCTCCATCGCAAAGGCTCTGAAAATCCACTTCATTTCCACCGCGCTTGAGTCCCGCCAGAAGAATCTGAGTGGGAGCTGAAATAGGACCACGGGCCCCACTGGGAAGCCCTGCCTCCCTCCTCTCCATAGACTGACTCTTCCTTTCTCATCCAACCTCCACCAGCAACGGTAGAGCCAACCAGGGGTGGTGGGCCAGCCTCAGGCAGTGCTCCAAGAAGATAGGGCAGCCCTCAGATAGCTGTGACAGAGGTGCCTCTGCCTGCATCTGCCACCATGGTGGTGGGAGGACAGCTGTTCCCCTAGAGTCCCCCTCATGTCCTTCTTGAAATGCAGCCTTCCAGACTCCGCTCTCCCAGGACTTTCTCAGCAGCCTCTTTTTTTTTTTTTTTTTTTTTTCTGGAACTGGGGATTGAACTCAGGCCCTTGTGCTTCCCAGGGAAGTGCATATCCCACTTAGCCATCTTCCCGGCCCCACAGCAGCCTCTTTTAAGCTGACTTCCTATTTTCAGTTCTGGTTTAGAGCTTAAAAAAAGAAAATCTACACAGTAAGAAACGAATTTTGAGATCAACCACTAGAGTAGTTAAGGAATTTGACACATTTAACAGACAGAGAGAGAAAGACCCTGCCTCATGAGATTTTATGCTTTTCTGGCCTTGCTCTGTGACAAAGTTCCTGACTTACAAGTGAGTAAAGTTTTCTTAGTCAATATTTCTTAAGTGAATGACTCTGTTCTGGATGTAAGAAAAAAAAAAAAAAAACTTCATAAGATGGAACACACAAGAAAGTTTACAAAATTTTTAAAATAACCTAGGACCTTTCTTATGATATTAAGAAGAAAAATACAGAATAGCAAGCCAGGCCTGCTGGCACAGGCCTGTAACTCCAGCACTACAAGTCTGAGGCCAGCCTGGGCTACATAGGAAGACCCTTTCTCAAAGAAGAAAAGAAAGCAGAATGTGAAATTCTATAGCAAAAGTCTGTCAACCATATTAGATACATATGTATATAAGATTCTGGAAGGAACATCACCAAAATTTTAACAATAGTGCCCATCTTTGAATAAAAGTGCAATAGGTAAACTTTATGTTCTTTTTTTTTTTTTAATTTTAGGGAAGGGTCTACAGGGTGCTTAGAGTCTCACTACTAGATGGGACTTGTAGTTATCTGCCTGTTTAGAGCCTCCCAAGAGCTGGGATTTACAGGTGCACACCACCACACCCCGTCTTGGTGTGTCCCTGAGGTGGGGCCAGCATGGCAGGCCTGGGATCAAGCCTCTATCCCCTGTGCCTACTTGCAGGCACTTTAATCTACTGATCTATTTAGCCAGCCCCAAGCTTTATGTTCTTTTTTCTTTTCTGCAAATTGTGTAATTTTTTTTTTTTTGTGAAACATTTATTACAAGAGGGGAAAAAGCCATATATACTATAATTTTAGAAGCAAAAGTCCACATGAGTCTGTTCAGAAAGAACTCTTGTTGTCACAGATATTTTCCCTTCCACTCTGATGCAAGAGAACTGCAGACACCACCCTGGAAGAAAACCTCCCATGGCCACCTGGTTCCCTATCCTTTCTACACCCCAGTGTGCCAGTCAGGAGCCAGTGTGGGAAGCCAACTACCCTACGCCCAACCTGTGCTTGCTGTTATATCCTTGTCTACTTAGCATATTGCCAGAGAGGAGTTTTCTAGACTTCTCTGTCCCAGCAAACATGCTTCTTTGGATGGGCTTTGGGAAATGGAGAGGTGACATTGAAGTATGTTACAGTCCTCTCTCTTCAGGAGCCCTGAATTTGTGTTTCTCCTATGATGCACAAAACTTAAAGGCAAAACAAAACACCAGCACTATATAGTGCAAGGGTTTTCCAGTAATATTGTAAGAGGGAAACAGAGTGATTTGGAAATGTGAGCTTTTTTAGGGAGGCCTGATTTAGAAGAGACACTGTGACAGCTACTGTGCTGCCTTTTCCAGAAAGTTATGCAGTTTGTGTGACACTAGTTAGCTCATTTTGGGAGACAGATGTCACGCATTAGAGAGAGAGAGAGAGAGAGAGAGAGAGAGAGAGAGAGACAGACAGACAGACAGACAGAGATAGACAGACAGAGACAGAGAGAATCAGAGAAAGAGACAGAGACAGACACAGAGACAGAAAAAGGGAGAGAGAGAGAGAGAGAGAGAGAGAGAGAGAGACCCTACAACATGAGATTTTATGCTTTTCTGGCCCTGCTCTGTGGTAACCACATTTTTGAATCAGCATTCATTGCTGGAAAAATCCAGTAATCTGCAATTTTTCAGGCACAGGCAACTAAGATAAATATTCACTACCATCCATGGCCTCTTGGCTGACTGTGGTTAGACCAAATAGTACAGTTCATGTCTTTCTGGTTCCTCTTGTGTGGGGATCTTCTCTACCCTCTCCAGCCAGAGTTAAACAGCTTCTCCTGCGCTCTGTCACTCCTTGTTAATACCTCTTTCACAGCATATACTACCCGAGTGACAGTGCTTTTGTGGATACGTCTGTCACCAAAGCATTTGTAGAGCAAGGGCTGTCACTCTGTCCCTGGCACCATTGCCTACATGCTTTTAGAATTAATTGCTTAATCACATTTTTATTCTTTCCTTGAAATTGGCACCAAACTCTAAAGCAAAATTTAAAATATTTGAGAGAAGGACATTTGTGGAGTTTCAGAACGGGCAAGGATCTCACTTTGTACGTGGGCCAAGCACCACCCATGAAGCCTGGATGACCCACATTCATCAAGCTCTGCTGAGGCACATCCTCAGCAACTTACTGCTCAAGAGTGAATTCCAGAGAGCGGACTTTGATTCCAGACTCTGGGAATTCCAGTCTGTGAACCTTTGACTCCCAGTGCACCCAGCCCCCTGGAAGCCTTTACATGTGGATACCCCAAGGTCGCATTTTGTGTAAGCCTCCTTGTAAGCTCATGAGAGTCAGAAAGAAAAAAGCAAAAGAAAAAATAGTGAAGGAAGGAAGGAAGGAAACTTGTGGAAGCCTAACTGTGCTTTCATATTTTCAGGCGTGTGCAGGAAATTTTATTTTACGTGCAGCTTTTTGATTTAGAGAACAGTGACAAAGATAGCGCAGACTTCCTGTCACCTGCCTCAGGCCCCCTGTTACCATCCTCTCATATGATGAACATCCTGATGACAAAACTAAGGACACAGCGCTGTGGATTATTAGTAACTGAATGCTAGACTTCATTTGGATTTTAGCAATTCTTCCACAGATGCCCTTCTGGCCCAGGATTGAACCCAAGAGGGCACATCACATCAGGTCACCCTGTCTTCTCTGATCCCCTCTGCTCTGTGACAGTATCTCAGCCTTTCTTAGCTCTTCAGGACCCTGACAGTTTTAGGGACCACGGGCAGCACTCTGGTACTGCCCTTCAGGTTGTGTGTGTTGGGTGCCATTCTCATGATTAGAGTGGCAGCGTGGCTTAGGCAGAGGATGTCACAGAGGTGGAGTGTCCCGCTCATCACGTCGTATCCGGAGGTGTGTGACACCCTCATTTGGCTGGTGCTCTGGTGAGCGCTATCCTTGCCAGCTTCTCCATGTAAGGTTAGGCCTTGTCCTTTCATCGTCTGTTGTCTGGAAGCAAGTCATCAAGACCAAGCAGAAGGGGAGGAGTGAAGTCTTCTGTAGGGAGATCCATCTCCTCCATGTTTGTTTACGGAAATTTTAGTTTAATAAACAATAGCAATTGTTGAGTTTGTGGAAAACTAAACTAAAATTATAATTGTGTGAAACAGCCACTTTTGGTGGCTATATGGTAAGCATAATACTGAGTATAGTTCGGTAGCATAAGCACCTGCCTGGCAAGTGCAAGGTCCTGAGTTCAATCCCCGGTACTGCAAAAAGAAAAAAAGAAAGTATCAGGATGGAGGTCAGGGATATAGCTCAGTGGTACAACACCTGCGGATACTTTAGCAAGGCATTTTGTATACATCTAAAATGTAGTATTTATGAGTTTAACTGTTGTCCCATCCATTTCGTATCAGTAATTCCCAAGACCATTGAAGTTGATTCCCTTTATAGATATCTCCACATATATCCCATTGTTATGGTTGCCTTTCCAAGGTGAATCCAATACTTTCATTTTCTTGAGCCAAATATCCTGAACACAATCTAACCTTCACAAAAATGGCAATTTCACTATCATTCACAGCAGTTAATGATGTGGTTTTCCAATCCAAGATTCTATGAATTAAAAACTATCAGGAAAAGTTAACAAAGCAATGTCCCTCTGTAACTAAAGACTTTTTGTTCCTACTCGGGGTGTTTGCCACAGGGTGGGGCATGCTTGTATGGCCTGAAGTTTAGACTGAAAAGCAGCAGTGGGTGCTCACCTGAATACATTCAGCATGATACACAAGTGTGGCACCCAAGATGGCATGCAAAAATGACAGCCCAGATGGTATCCGGACAGGTGGAGAGCTTGTTAGGAAACAGGCTCCCACCCGGGCCTAAGGGTCTGCATTCCTAACAACTGCTCAAGTGGTACTAGGGCCACTAGTCCAGAGGTCACATGCTGAGTAGCCAGGACCTAGGGACTCCATGACCAGACATTACAGTCTGGTGCTGATGGCCAGAGAATTCCTGGGCAGTACAGAGCTTTTCTCTGAGGCTGCAAAGTGTTTGGAATAGACATGGGTCATTTATTAAGGACAAAAAGAGCTATATGACCAAAAGAAGGAAACTGAGGCCAGGCGAGGTGGTGTACACCTGGAATCCCTTGGGAGGCTGAGACAGGAGGATCGCCATGAATCCAAGGCCAGCCTGGGCTACATAGCGAGTTTAAGACTAGCTTGAAGAGCACCCCGTCTGAGACAGTCTTGAAAGGAAATGCCCTCCTGGAAGTACACTGGAAGTACACAAGGCATGTGGATTGGGAGACCCGAATGCCACTCACGGCTAGACCTTTGTGTAACCCTGGGACAAGTCCCATCAGCCCCAGGCCTCACTGCACATGCTAGGTGATCTCACAATGTCTTTCAAGTCCTAGCTCTTCACCATCCTGATACCTTTTATTTTATTTTTTGTACTAGGAATCAAACTCAGGTGCTTGCACTTGCCAGCAGGTGCTTATTCTACTGAGCTATCTCCCCAGCCTCATCCTGATACTTTATTATTATTATTGTTATTATTATTATTTTTGGTGGTATCACAAATTGAACTCAGGACCCTGCACTTGTCAGGCAAGCACTTATTCCCCTGACCTATCTCCCCAGCCTCATCCTGATACTTTAAAAAGGCATTTTGTATACCTCTCAAAAAAAAAATACTGGTTTCTTTTTACAAGGCCATTCATAAAGGTGATTCCACCAATGTTTTGCCCGACCCTCTAGCAAGTAGCGGTTGGAATGCTGCCTTATACCCAGTCATCAGCAAAAAAAAAAAAAAAAAAAAAGATCTTGGCTCATTGCTTAAGTAGATATGCTTGTGGTGGTGAGCCAACCAAGGCCAAGCTTGCTGGAGCGGCACTGTTGCTAAAGTTTCATTTCCGTCCGGAACATTACTAAAAGTTAAAGTTTACAGTATGAATTGTAACAGTAAGGAAGATTTGATATTTCTCATAATTGAGTTATAAGGTGATTTTTAGTAAACAATGACCCAGATTTCACTGCCAGAACTATAAGGGTAAGGAGAAAAATTCTGCTGCTTGAAAATAAGAGCTAGCAGGAAAATAATCATCCCTAAAAGCTGGAGATCAAGGATTCCAGCCAGCCCCAGGCAGCCTCGTTGCCTCCCCACTGTCACTGCACTCTGGCTTGGTGGCCACTCTCTGCTGCAGGTAATGTGAGGCCAGCATCTCTGATCTCTAGTTCCCAAGGCTGATCATTTTCCAGTTAGGGTTTATTTTTTGAGAAACAGAGGATCAAGGAGGGTATGCACTGCACACCTAACTCTGACACCTGACCACACAATTTCTAGCTCTATGACCTGTGGGAATTATTTCACTGCTCTGAACTTCAGTTTTCTCAAGGCAACAGGGACATGAAGGTATGTGACTCATAGAACGGTTACAATGGTCAAAGGAATCAGAATAAAGCAGGCACTTGCAGCACCACTCACTCCACATTAGCCACCACGATTCTCACTGGGACGGGGGGGGGGGCAGTGGGCAGGACAGGAAGTCACGTGGGAAAGGAAAAGCGTGTGGAGAGTGAGTTCAGAGTGGAGCAGAGCACGATCTCCTGCCCGGAGCCTTGCCCTCGGCTGCCTGTGGGCAGGACTTCAGGACTGCACAGGTCCCATCCCATCCCTCTGGGAGGTGGTCTCGAAGGAGCAAGTTAAGCTGAGAGTGACAAAGCCCAACCGAAGGTCACACAGGCCAACTGCTCTACCTGGGCCTAAGAGACGAGGCTGCTGGACTCTTCTGTGTCACCAGAGGCGAAGTGCTGGGCCACTGGGTTTCCCAAGGTGACCTAACTGTACATTTCCAGAGACACTGTGCTCCATCTCCTTCTACCCCGCAGTCCCCAGCATCCTGTGTTCCTGGTAGTCAGGGGGCCCTGCATGCCTTGCCTGGCCCTTGCTAAGCAACAGATTCTCTTCAAAGGATTTTCTCTGTTCAGCCAGGAGAGACATTTGCAGTGTATTTTGTTCTGTTTGCTTTTTGTTAAGATGGTGATGCACTATCCTATAGCTCAGCATCACAGAAATATTCCAAATACATATAGCGGACCAATACAATACAGCTATATAGTGAGGAGACAGAATATATTCACTAGTCAAGTAATGAAGAAGATGTCTAAGGGGGATTACTGGCTTATTATTATTAAGTAGAATACTTCATATTATTGACCTATGTACCTGGCAGTCTGGCAAGAACATATTGGAGTTAATGATCACAACACTTCCAGCACAGCAAATGGTAGAGCTTGACATATATTTGTTAAATAAATGATCTCATGAAGTATATGTTAATGGCTTGTAAAATAATGATTTATAAATGATTAAAATTGGGTGTAAAGAAGCAAGATAGGGGCTAGGAAGATAGCTTGGCAGTCTAAGCACCTTTTGGAAAGTGCAAGGACCTGGGTTTGATTCCAAGCTCTAGAGAAGCTGAAACAAGAGAATCACTTTGAGTCTGAGCTGCATAGCAAGACCATGTACCAAAGAAATAAAGATTCTTTAAAAATTTTAATAAGAAGCAAAATATACTGTTTATAGGTACAAATTTTCCATAGTGAATGTTACCGTTATGTATATCTAGCATAATTCAATAAAAAATAAAAATAAAATCAGGTGTAGAATTTTTAGACCTTGTTTCAGGTCACTCAACTACGAAGCGATGAGCCTGGCCTGGAATCTATATGCAGTTACAGCGCAGCATGGCAAGAACCCAGGAGCCAGACACCACTTGGTGCTGAACCTCAGCTCTGTCACCTGCCAGCTGCGTGCGCTTGGTGAAGTTCCTGCACTTTTTGGTGCCTCAGTTCTCTCAGCAATAAATCAGAAATTACAGTTCCAATTTTACTGGGGAGTGGGGTGAAAAGGACTCCGCTCGATGTCCTGCTCTTCCCTGGTGGCTCGGCAGGGCCTCTCGTGCCGTGCCAACAGCATTCTTATGTGCAATAGATGAATCCAGCTCCCAAAGGCTAAAGGAGTTGCTTAGGGTCAACAGTAAGTTGGCCCCAGTGGCACAACCTTTTGGGAAAAGGCAGGACAAGAGGTGGCACAGGCCTAACATCAAGCACTAGCTCTAACCCAGAGAGAGCTGAGGCCTGACAGGCCGGAAGGCAAACTGCTTCCTCAAGAGAGAACACGCCAAGTGGCCAGCAGGATGCGGACTACGCCAGCCAGGCCAGAGAAGCCTTGGTGAGCTCTGGCTGGAGGTGGCATGGCTACCATGGCTCCAGCCCAGTGGGCCCCGCTGCTCTGGTGGCGCTTTATGGTTCTGGAGCATACTGACTTCACTTCAAGTTGAAAACTTTGAAGACCTGGGAGAGGCAGCACAGAAATAAGTGGGCCAGAGAAAATTTTGAAAAATGCCTAGGCATTCATGGCCACTCCTACACATGTCAGGTGTGGGAGGGAAACAGGGACCTTCATTATGTTGGACAATGGCAGCATTCAGTGCGGAGGATAACTGGAAATGTGATCGTTTGGGGACAGTATCTTTCTCGCTTTGCCTTCAGTTTTGCTACTTTGCAACCTAGCGAGCTGGTCTGGTTTCCCATCCTGAGGCCAAAAGGTCACAACTAATCTCTCTGGCTGTCTCTCTCCCTCCCTCCCCTCTCTTCCCCTCTCTCCCCCATCTCTTTCTGCTTGTACTGTTTCAATGAGATCATCTCAATGAGTCAATCAATGAAATACAATGGTGAGAAAATTTATCTCTCCACTGCTAGATCCTGGTGCCTTACAAAGTGGGAAATTAAAGATTTCAGGCCCTTTTTGGATGGGGTATAGCAAATCACTAAACTGACAAAGTAGCTATCTCTGAATCCCTGTGAACAAACCATATGCTTGTTCCTGTCTCCTCTAGCTCAGTCTATAAGACCAGAGCTTATATAATAGTAAGTCAACTACTAGATAAATTGGAGTGTTTGAAAGCAATATGTGTCATTATAATGGACTAAAATTCTCAGCCCTTGCATACTTCTAATACCCAAACAAGATTTTGTGATATTCTTCAAGTTTGTCCTCTTAAATTCAAAATAAAACCTAAGTGACTCTCTAGTAATTGAGGGAATAAACCAGTTTAATTTTTATGAAGCAGTGCTGTGTTTTGGAAAATAATGTTTCCCAATGGCTCATGTGTTCAGAGGTAGCTTTTGGGAGGTGACTGGCTCATGAGGGGTCCCCGCCTCCTACCCACCACAGGAGTCCCTTGCTCCACCAAATGCCACCCACCGTGATTTGAGGCCAGAAGCAACGGAGCCAGCTGACTGGAACTAGCCCATGGACCAAAACCCCTAAGGCCATAAGCCAAAGCCATCTGCCCTCTAGTGAGCTGCTCTGGTTTCCCATCCTGAGGCCAAAAGGTCACAACTAATCTCTCTCTGTGTGTCTCTCTCTCCCTCCATCCCTCTCCCCTCCCTCTTATAAATGGTTTTCTTACACATTGGTCCCAGCGAGGAAAATCTGAGCAATGAACACCTAGCACTCTATTCAGTGCTAGAGCATGGGGCCAAAATGACACATTGTTGGACAGAAGGGTGCAGATTCTCAAAGCATCAAAAGTTTTCATTGGAGAGATGGTGCAGTATCACTGTAATCTCCTAACAGTAATCAAATAGATGACTCTGTGTTTTGGATCATGCTATAGGATCTCCAGTTAAAGAAACTGGAACCAAAGATGTGATAGGAATCTTTTTTTTTTTTTTTTTTGTTTTGTGGAATCTAGGATTGAACTCAGGCCCTTGTGCAGACAAGATGGCATCGAAGGCTCCCGGTGACTGTGTCCCTTCTACCGATCCAGGCTTGCCCGCCATTCTCTCCCTCACTCTCTCTGCAGGTTGCTATTTTACCCCTAAGTACTTTATGCTCTGGGGTAGGTTTGGGTGTCCAGACAAGGGCAGGACCCGGTCTCTGCCCTTAAAGAGTTCAGACAGAGAAGGAGATCACAATTATGATAAAGGTAAATTGCTCTAAGACGTATGCAGCACACTGAGGAAATCCAGAGCAAGAACACTCATCCATACAGGTGGCCGGAGGGGTCAAGGAAAGTACTGTGTATTAACTTTTCCTTGAGTTACTGTCTTCCTGATTCCTGCAGGTGGTGCTTTCTAGCTCCCAAGATCAGATCTTCTAAAACACTGGGTCAGTGCTTGGATGATTTGAGTGTTTGGAAGCTCTTGGGTTCGTTAAGATGGGCTAGTTTCTCTGATCTTATATATCTTGGATAGAATCCTCAGACCTAAGTACAAAGGTTTTCTCACCTGGATTAGTACAGTAATACAAGGAAGGACTAGAGGGCTGGGGCTTCATCCGGAGGCTTTTATGGGAGCCCAGTGGAATTAATAGCCTGTCAGATGCTAGGGTGACAGGGGGAGAGGCAGGTGGGTGCTCAGATATGCCAGCAGCAGCACGTGGCTTCCAAGAGCCTGTCGTACCCAGCCCTAAGCCTCTGAGCTGTAGCCTCACGTATGGACGCATTCCTGAGTTTTGATGGACTCCTCTAACCAAAAACTTAAACACATGCAAAAGAAGAAGGGATGGATGACAGCAGTGGCCTGTCCAGGGCGGGTACTTCCTTAAAGATCAGCTCTGAGGGCCGTCTTGATCTCCCTTCCTGTGGCTGTGTTGGATAAGATCTTGTTGCTACATGTTTGGCTTGAGTATTTATCGGTTACAGTTACCTCTCAGCACACTGCCAGACTCTTGTACAGTGTATGACTCCTGTCCTCAATGTCCTATCTGCTCAGAACAACAAAGTAGTCATTGTGTACAACTGGAAAGCCATGTCTGATTAGAAAATGCGAGCTGGCAGTGTGCTCTGCCAGGCTGCCCCTCTTTGGTTTCTTAAACACAGGAAGCTGACTGCACCCCAGGGTATTGGCATGGGCCTTCCCCTACCTCACGCCATCCCTGTTCCTGAGACCCCTCTGCCTGGCTGCACCCCTCCAGCAGGCTCAGCTGAGGGGCCTCCTCTGCTCAAGGCCTCTCTCCTTCCCTGCTGGAAAATAGTAACAAGTGCACAAATTGCATTTACCTCCCCTATCCCTAAGTCCCTTGGGGACCTGGAGGGCAAACACCACTGTCTCTTGCTGAGCTCCAGATTGAACCTGGTCACCAGAATGGACAACTGTGATCGTAAGCTTGGAGCTCACAGCCCCGTGCCATTCTCCAGGGGAGGTTACAGGAAACAGAGTGAATAATGGATCACAGCTCAGCATGGCACCTTGGAAACACCAGGGACTGCAGTCCGAGAGCAGCTTGCAGACGCCTCTGCTCCTAGAGTGACACCATGGCTCAAGGGGTCTGCTCACAAGGTCCCCTTCCCCTGGACCTCACCTTTGTGTTTCTTCATAGTCCACATTCTTCAGAAATAGACTAGTAAAAGCAAGCAAGCGCTTTCCCTGGTTCTGTGAGCTAAACCTAAAGAATGAGAGGAGGAACCCCGAGGAGCAGAAGTGTGATTGGTGCTTGAAGAGGTGGTGGTCTTGTGGGAATGAGCCTGAATCTGTGAATCTGTGGGAGCTGACACTCCCAGGGACAGGGTCACAACTGGATTGTATTGAAAGACACCTAAGCTGGGCATGGTGCTGCTCACCTGTAATCCCAGCACCCAGGAGGCTGAGGCAGGAGGAACGATGCCAGGTCAGGCTAGCCTGGCTACATAGTAAGTTCAAGGCCAGCCTGAACTACATAGCAAGGCCCTGTTTAAAAAAAAAAAAAAAGTCAAACAGGCTGGGGAGATAGTTCAGTGGAATAAGTGCTTGCCTGGCAAGCACAAGGACCTCAGTTTGATCCCTGGTACCACCAAAAAAAAAAAAGACAAACAATAAAAACAAAGGGAACTCTGCTGGTTTCTGCCCAAGAGCTACCAGGTATATGGGGAAAATTCTCCAACATGTGTCAGGAGTGTTGTGACCGTGTGGTATAGGAGAGCAGGAAGAACACTTTCAGGTTTCCCACCTACCTAAGGTAGCTCATTTCTGTCTTTCATAGCAGGGTTCACCTTTTTTTAATGTCTGGGTGACCCCGGAGACTGACTGGAGAAGACTGACATAGATTTGTCACTGTTCATTGTCACAGATTCAGTGTCTTGGTACCATGTTTACCATGAAGTAGCTGTCCAATAAATATATGTTTAATAACATGTTAAAATAGTTATGAGTGGAGCCGGGCGTGGTGGCGCAGGCCTGTAATCCCAGCACTCAGGAGGCTGAGGCAGGAGGATCGCTGTGAGTTCGAGACCAGCCTGAGCTACAAAGTGAGCTTAAGGCCAGCCTGAACTGCATAGTGAGACCCTGTCTCAAAAAGACAAAAAAAAAAAAAAAAAATAGTTATGAGTGGGCTGGAGAGATAGCTCAGTGGTCTAAGCACCTGCTTGATAAGCACAAGGACCCGGGGTCAATCCCTGGTACCACATGCCATGCCCACAGTGCTGACCGCCGAAACCAGGTGTGGTGGCACATTCCTGCAATCCCTGCACTGGGGAGGCTGAAACAAGGATCACTACAGTCTGAGCTACATAGTGAGACACTGTACCAAATAAATAAATAAAATAGTTACAGTGTGACACAAAAGCATAGGGAAAAAAATAACAATATTAAGTTCTAAAACAGTGATGAGCCAGGGGTGCATGGCTGTAGTCCCAGCCACTCAGGAGGCCAAATCAGGAGGATCACTCAAGCCCAGCATGCTGAGGTCCACCTGCACAGCACAGTGAGACCCTATCTGTCTGTAAGAACTCACTTCCAAAATGATGTTCCTTGACCAGAGCTGGTGAATCATTTGTAGTCTAGCAAATACATCTCACTCCCTCTTCCTGGACTCTTTATCTTCTGAAGGATTGATATACCTGGATAGGTTAAAAAAAAAAAAGAAAAGAAATTAGGACAGACAATTTGGAAGAACAATTATGATCATGGCTCATTGTGGGGGAATTTTTGTTACATCCTTTAAGGTAAGAGCATCTGTTTGGCATATTAGGTATTGATGAAAATAGGTCCCTTGATATAATTGCATAGACACTGAGATGAAAGCATTTGCAAATCATGTTCTTTCCAGCATGGGCAAATGTATTTCTGTATTTAACTGTTCCCACTAATATTCATTGCTAAGGTTTAGGTATATTAGTGTTAAATGTGATGTGAAAATAGAAATAGGAAAGAAGAGGTTCATTGTTCAACATATGAGTCATGCTATTGGTTTAACTATTTTCTTTAGCTTTTTTATCATGATGGATGCTTCATGTAGTGATATACCTAAAATCTGTGTACCACTGTTACTGATGCTGAAGGCATAAAAGAAACAAGTACCAATTATTTCTTTAGAATTCTAGATATTTTACTAACAGAAATTTTTGCTGGTTGTAGAGCCCCATGCCTGGAGGGGTAACACTTGGGAGACTGAGGCAGAACTACTGTGGGCCGGAAGCCAATTTGAGCTAGCCAGTGAGTTCAGGGTCAGTCTGGGCTACATAGAGAGACTGTCTCAAAAGGAAAAAAAAAAAAAAAAAAGGAATTTTATAGATAATTTAATATTAGATTAATTATAACTCTGAATCTGACAGTTGAAGGCAAGAGAAACTTTGTTGCCTGTACCTTTATAGGAAAATCCTCACAAAGAATAGGAAAGATTTATTGCAAGTGTGCTCCTGAGAGACAGGAGGGGACCCAAGAGTGAGTTACTGCTGAGGCAACTTTTCTAAGAATGTTTTACAGAGCAAAGTCACAAGGTGGTACAGAATCACGAGGTGAACACCACGTAGGCCAAGCTGTGTTCAGCCAGTGAGATTACATGTGTAGCCTCTTAGCTAAGAGTGAGCCAACAGGGAAGTGAGCCACGTAGCAGAGGTACTGGAAAGACGTTCCCGGATGTTCTGGTCACCCACCTGGGTGGCTGATGTCTGTCTGGACTTTACTGGGCCAGGTAATGCTTATTACAGAAGAATCTCAAGTTATCGCTTATCCTTCAGGGAGGTGCGTAGGCCTCGTCATTCCATCTTTGTCTTGACCTGGCCTTTGCCAGATGCTGCTCCAGCCACAATTGGAATATGTCCGCATCTTCTACTCTGACCCTCTCAAAAGGGTAGCCCTGTCTGCCTATAATATTTCTACCTAACTTAGCTGTCTATAATCTGAATGTTTGGGTCAACTATAAAGTTCCTGTATTGAAATAGTCACCAGAAGATGATGGTATTGAGAGGTGCCTTTGGAGTGTAATTAAGCTATGAGGGTGGGGCCCACATGAATGGGATTAGTGCCGTACAAAGAGGCCTGAGACACCTAGCTTCCCCCTTTCCATTGCAAGGACAGAGCAAGAAGGCACTGTCTGCAAACCAGAAAGCCCTCCCCAGGCCCCAATTCTCCCAGCACCTTGACCTTTAATTTTCCAGCTTTCAGAACTACACAAAAAATAAATTTTTGTTGATTCTACTACCTATCTTAGGTCATTTTGTTATAGCAACCAGAACAGACTAGACACTGTCAAGACACAGATTGTTTCATAAACATAGGTGTGAGTCCCAAGGAAATCTACCAGACTCCATACTGCAAGTCTAACAACAGTGCAGCCTGACCGCTGAATTGGTTCTGGGCTCCCTCTAGTGGTTCAGCATAGCTGTTTTTACTTGGCTCACTCAGAACTACCAAATTGGGGGGAGTCACGGAATTTGGGATCGTATTATAAGCAAAGAAATGAAACAACCTGTAATAAACGAAGCCATCTTATATTCTTAATAGATTTTTTTTCCACAAGAAGTTTATGACATCGAACGGTATGATGAAGATGGTTGAAATGACAGCGCTGAGGCAGGGATGTAGCTCAGGGCTGAGCGCGTGCCTAGCATGGGTAGGCCCTGGGTTTCCTTCCAGTGCCACCAAAACATTGATGGTGGTGATGGAAGAAACAGTCTAACCCAAAAGAAGAGAATGGAGTTTACTGGCTGACTGAGCTCTGCTGAGACTGAGTAGATAAGGGTTCCAGGCCTTGTTGATTTTGTTTGCAACTTAATGGGAGGCCTGGGCCATTTCATGAGATGCAGTGACTTTCCTGCTACTTGGGTTTTCCAAGTCACAGGACTAGAGCTGGACCCTGTATAAAAAAAACCTTTCCAGTCAACCCATAACAACATAGTCCTAATGTCACAGCCTTGAGCTCTGTTTTAAGCCAATGCAGAAAACTCTAAGATTGGTTTGACTCTATTTGCCTCTTTGTGTTTACTTCCCACTGTTGGCTTGGGTTATGCCACATGGCTATTATCTTCCCCATAATCATGCTCAAAATATGAGAAGGGGGCCTGCCCTTAGCTCAGTTGTTTAATTGCCTGCTCAAGCAAAGGCAGTCAGAAGCAGGATACAATGGTTCGATCCCCAGCTAGCTCTGCTGTTCAGGCAGCCTGAGCCAGAAAAAAAAAAAAAAAAAAAAAAAAAAAAACCTTTAGAAAATATGAGAAGGGGCCTTAGGTCACTCATTAGCCTTTCATTTCCTGGAGATATATGCATATGCATTATATATAATATATGAATATGTAAATATATACATGTACCCTTTACATATTAAGATATTTATCATGTCTCTGTAAAGTCTTCCCTAACTATATCCTCAGAACTGCTCAGATCCGAGACATAAGACACTTCCTGAGGTACAGGCATTGTGACCAGCACTTTATTTACATCTTCAGCGCTCAGGATTTTTTTTAAGGATCTTTATTTCAGAAAATGCAAACTTACCAAAAAGAGAACAGAGGTGACAAGATTAAGAGAAAGAAAAAAATAGGAAGATAGCACCTCTTCCTGCTATGTGTGCTTTTTTTTACACTTCTTAAGTTCTTCCTGGAAAATACAGCAGAGATTAGGTGAGTTACTGCGGAATCTAAAAGCTCCTTACACACTGGACAGTGAGTTTAGATAGAATAAGGCCAGGAAATATCATAGGTCTTAAGGTCCCAGATCGAGAATATTTTGCCCTACACAAAAGAAACAGCAACCTTCCCACAATTTAGGGATTCTGCCCACAATACTTTCTTTTTTTCGGTACTGGGGACTGCTCTTAGGTTTTCGCACTGAGGTACATCCACAGCTTTCCGTGAGCCACCAAGTCCGCAGTATCAGCTTCGTTTTCTCACAAATTGGGGTTGTAATGATGGTGGGAACAACAGCGCTGGGAAGATGTAGTGCTATCAAACATAATGCAATTTTCTTGCCTTTGGATCGTGGTAGTTCTTTTATTTTATTTTTTAGGCAGAACCTGGGATTGAACTCAGCTCCTTGTGCTTGCCAGGGAAGCGCTTATTCCGCTGAGTCATCTCCCAAGCCCCCTGGTAGTTCTTTTAGATGACAATTAAAGATTGGAGATAAATTTCCTGACCGAGAAGAGGATTTTCTTGCAGAAAGGTATAAATCAGGATGGGAAAAGACCAGCAGGCAGTTACATTAATAATGCAGGAAAGTGTCACCCCTAACACAGGCCAGGACTTACAGTACTGCTGTGTCCCCAACGATAACACTTGGCACAGGAAAAGAAGAGGTACTGATGAAGCTTTGCCGAGAATACTGCAAGTCCATCAGAGCAAATACACTGGGTTGCCACAAACTTAGCAGTTTTCAAGCACATGTTTAACAGACCGGTAAAGGTAGCTTAACGCTGCCTTATAGAAACACCTACCTATTCAGAATATCTACATAAGAACCGCCCTGCGCGTCGTCCCACTTCCTAATTGGTCCTTTCAACCTTCAATCAACTCCTAGCACCCAAACGGTCCACCCCTTGACGCATGTGCACTGCCTGCTTCCGGTCCGGAGCGTGGGGTTCCGGCCTCTCCAGAGGAGGAGGAATTCCTGTTAGTTTCCTAAGCGGTCTTCTAGCTTTGGGCATGGCCCCAGACTCGGGTCCCAGCCCCGAGGGGCCGCTGTTAAAGCTGCTGCCTATTGATGCCAGGGACCAGGGCACCCAGCGCTGCCGCTTGGGCCCGGCTGCCCTCCGCACCTTAGGCGCGCGCTTGGGCTCGACGGTGCAGGTGTCGCTGCCCGGCGGCTGCTGCTGCCTGTGCACTGCGTGGCCGCGGAGGGACGGGGCGGACGGCTTCGTGCAGCTGGACGCGCAGTGCGCGAGCCCCGGGGCGGCGGCGGCGCTGGCGGCGGCGGCGGGGCCTGGCGGGGGCGGCCTGCGCCTGGGCTGCCTGCGCGCGGTGCCCTGCCCGCCGCTGCGGCGCGTGGCCGTGTGGCCGGTGCTGCGGGAGCGCGCGGGCGCACCGGAGACCGCCGCGGTGCTGGAGGAGGCGCGCGAGCTGCTGAGGAACCGGCCGGTGGCCTGCGGCCTGGTGGTGGCCGCGCCGCCCGACGCCCCGGGCCCGCTGGCCGCCGTGCACGTCGTGGGCGGGGCACCCGAGCCCGCCCCGGCCGGGCTGGTTACCGCGCGCACCTGCGTGGCCCTGGGCGCCGAGCCGCGGGTGGAGGAGGCGCAGCCGCCGGCCGAGGAGGCGCTCGGGGGCCTGGCGGAGGCGGCCGCCGCGCTGCGAGAGCTCCTGCACCTGCCGCTGCGCTACCCGCGCGCCCTGGCGGCGCTGGGCCTGGCCGTGCCCCGCGGAGTGCTGCTGGCCGGGCCGCCGGGCGTGGGGAAGACGCAGCTGGTGCGCGCCGTGGCGCGGGAGGCAGGCGCGCGGCTGCTGGCGGTGGGCGCTGCAGCGCTGCAGGGCGCGCGGCCCGGGGAGACCGAGGCGCGTGTGCGGCGCGTGTTCGAGCACGCGCGGGAGCTGGCGGTGCGCGGCCCTAGCCTGCTGCTCCTGGACGAGCTGGATGCGCTGTGTCCCCGGCGGGGCGGCGCGCATCGCGCTCCCGAGAGCCGCGCGGTGGCCCAGGTGCTGACACTCCTGGATGGTTTCGGCGGGGACGGCGACGTAGTTGTGGTGGGGACCACGAACCGGCCCGACGCGCTGGACCCGGCGCTGCGCAGACCCGGGAGGTTGGACCGCGAGGTGAATGGGCCGGGAGGGGTGGCCTTTTCCCTGGGTATCTTTATGTCTGGGAACCGAGGCTGCGGGACCAGGGCCTACGCTTTGTACCGCAGTAGAGAACGCGTTCAGTCCCCATTATATGATGTGCACATCACGACCTTTTGTTGTCCAAGCGTCAGTTCGTTCTAAGAGGTAGAGTGGCGTTTAGAAACTAGTCTTGCTGTGCAGGTCCTGTAAATTTTGTAGTGTTGTCAGTAATATGAATCCTTAAGGGAGCCTGGTCTCTTAAAAGCCTGGCAGATTTCAATAAGAACTTAAAATAGTGGTGTCTTCAAAAGTGTTGAAATGAAAAGGGGGCAAGGAACTAAAGGAAAGCTAGCGTTAATCTTCAGCTCATCTCCTTCCAATGTACTGCCCCACAAATGAAGTGGAACAGTTGTCTCTCAGATGTATTTAATTGCAGATTTTGTAAGTGGTAGTATGCAGGTATTAGCAGAAAATCGGTCTTAGAATATGCAGTAATGGAATTAAAAGCACTGTTTCCAAACCTATTGTGCCTGTAAATTCTGCTAGATATGACTGCAACGACATGGCGTGCATTTTCCTCATGTTTTGGGGGTATATACAGCACGGGGTGACATGAAACAGAATTGGGGATCATGGCTAAATTGAATATGCCGGAATTCAAGGGAGACTTATTTTAGGCAGTCCAGTTCAGTCAGAGCAAGCCAGAAATGGCAGTAAATGGTAGAACCAGGTTGAACTACACAGTGCCACATAGCTACGAAAGTTTGTGCAGAATGGTCACCAGGGATTACCAAAGAACCAGCTAGTCACGGAGAGGTTCTGCAGCACCCAGAACAGTGGCACTTGATTTTGTGGCTACAACCAGACTGGCCAGTTTGCAGGTTAACTGGGTCCCCACGGTGTGTGTTGTGGGATTCAGTGGTGTTTCCTTCTGCCCTGAAATATGTGAGGACTGGCTGTAGTTGGAGCTGAAGTAACCATAGTCACCCTCAGTGATTTCTGCATTAGCAGTGTGTAATTGGTTATAGCTAAGAAAGTACCCACAGCTGCTGCTCAGCTGGTGTAATGTTGAATGTTCAAAGCTGTCCTATTTTATAATTTTGTTCCTCAGTTGATTCTTCATTTCTGAAGATATTCAATGAGTGATGTTTGAATTTTGTGGTGGGATTCTACAGAGAGGATAATTGCACATTTTTAGACTAGTCTGTTCAGGACTTGGGTCTCATCCAGTAACTGTCTCCTGAATCAGCTGACATGAGTGGGAACCAAAACTCTATAGCTCAGTATTCCATCCCTGGCTCCTAGAACCTGATTAGGTTCCCCCCAAAACCAAAAATTGTTAAATGACATATTTCATTGTTACTGCATAATTTTTTTTTGTGGAACTGGGAATTGAACTCAGACTTTTGTGCTTCCAGGGAAGACTTATTCCACTGAACCAGTTTCCCAGCCCCTTACTGCATAATTTTTGCAGCCACTTGTCACACCACTGAAAAGTTGGGGTTTTCATAAATTCCAAATCTAAGGTATATGTCTGGGTCTGCTGTGCGGGGCCCCATCTGGGGCGCACTGTGGTGGCAATTGAGACTGGGCATGGTAGTGTGCGCCTGTAATTCTAGCTCTTGGGAGGCTGTAAACAGGTGGATCATTGCGAGTGTAATCTAGTAGTGAGACTCTGAACACCTTGTAGACCCTGCCCTAAAAATGCCAAAGAAAAACCCAAAAAACAAACCTAAGTTATATGTAGATGTACATGGTGCTAGGTTCAGAATGGTTCCTTAATTATTGTATGTCTGTGAAGAGTAAGAGACGCTTGAAAGTGTAAGCTTTAATTTTTTTCTTTTGTGTTTCTTAAAAGGTGATCATTGGGACTCCCACGCTGAAACAGAGAAAGGAGATTCTGCAGGTGATCACCTCGAAGATGCCTGTCTCTCAGGAGGTTGATTTGGACGCGCTGGCAGAGATGACCGTGGGCTATGTGGGTGCTGACCTGACTGCGCTGTGCAGGGAGGCGGCCGTGTGCGCGCTCCAGCACGCGCTCCAGCGTCTGCAAGAGGTAGGAGGGGCGTGTGGGGCCCTCAGCAAGTTATCTCCCTGCTAACAGCAGGGCACCATGGGGCTGCAGGAAGGGCGGTAAGTAGCTTTCTTGGCTGCTGCTGTGTCTCTATTCTTACATCTCCACGCCATATGAACAGAATACTGTAAAGGTGAACACGAAGTGCTGAGTCTGTGTCCGAACAGCGTGTTTCTTCTCCCATAGCAACCACCTAGTATTGAAGCCCAGAGCAGCTGTAAAAGGCAGTGTGGTCCCAGACAAATCAAACAATTTATTTTTTATTTTGAAGCAATTTAAAGAGTTTGAAGCAGTGTCAGACTTAGACAACAATTGCCGGAACAGTATGAAGAATCTGTGTGTATCCTCACCCAGATTCTCCAAATACTGGCATTTTGCTACATTTATCATACTCTCGTATGTGTGAATTTATACTTTTTTTCTCTGAAACATTTAAGAGTATCCTGCATCTGGGATACCCCTTTCCTTTGAAATTGTTAGGGGATTATTTGCTAAAAGCAAGAACTTTAACCACAGCGTAATATTGATCAGGCTGAGGAAATCGGCACTGACACAATGCTGTTTCTTATCCATATAGACCTTAGTCTAGACCCATCCATCAGCCTTTTTGTCACCTTAACTTTCTAACCGCTTGCAGCAGTTACCCTGTAGACTGTTCCTCAGTTCGAGTTGGATTGATGTTTTCTTGTGCAATTCAGGTGTTGCATTCTGGGTAGGGATGGCATGGAAATGGCCTTGGGTTTTCTCCTTGTCTGTTACACAGTGTGTGGTATCTCTCAGACCCACCAAACTTAACTTTGCTTTCTTGAGTAAGATGGTATCTGAGATGCCTACATTGCCAAGATATTATTTTCCCCTTTTTTACATTAATGACTCCCTTGTGGGAAAATAAAAATTTCTGATCCCAGAAAAGACTGAGCACTTGGAATTTTCTTTGAATATCTTCCTCTTCCTTTATTTTTAGTTTTACACTAAAAGTGGGAAGACATTTCCTAAACTTCTAGGTCATCTTGTGGGTTTAGAACCCAAACTGCCTGAGGTTTTATAAATTCCACGTGTAAGAATGTAAGCCTCTGTCCAGCAAGGCAGGGGTGAGGCGTGCATTCAGGAGCCCCTGTGCTGTGAAAGATCGCATCTGACTGAGCGCCTCTGGCTTAGGTGGACCGGCCGGCTGCTGCCACTTCAGGAGGGGCCTAAGTATAGTTCCCATGGGCCACGGCTGTCCAGGAAAGTGCAAGGAAGAAAGGCACAGGAAGAAGGGACAGAGACATCTGGGAAGGTACTGGCTTGTCTTTTTCTTCTTTCCCCATCAGGCAACTGAGGGGCAGCCAAGAAAGGATCTGTTAGAGTTGACTGATGTTTTGTAATATAGTCCCATTAAGGGTTTACAGATGCAACTTAGTACCTGCACGGGGGAAGAATGTGAGAATCTAGTGAGGTCACACGATAGGTGACCCCACCTGCTAGTGAGCGTTGCAGAGGTTAGTTGGTGTCACCTGAAGATGAGCATGCAGGCCCAGTCAGACTGCCAGCCAGCAAGTAGTGCTGTGGCCACACTTTGTATGGTGCTTGAGTCAGTGACAGCAGTACACACAGGACACGCCCATGGGCTGCCCCACCTTATGGTGGCAGAGCCATTTAGCAATGTATGGCTTGAAGTGTCACCCCTGTTGTTGGCAATATATGGCTGTACTTGTTATATCCTAATGTACTTGATGAGAAATTAAACAAGAGGGTAAAGTTGGCTGAAACATGGCCTCCCACAAACTCAGTTGTTTACGTTTTTGAAAAATACCCTTTAGAACAGGTCTATCCACTTATGTAATGTATAAGAACATAGAGTGTTGCTGAAAAGTGAGGGTTTGGGAACAACTAAAAGTTCAGAATCTGAGGTAAGAGGGCAAATTCTTTAGTAAGAAAAGACAAAGCAAATGTGAAGAGTTTTAATTAACCAAAACTTTGCTTCCCTCTACTGCTCAAGGAAATGGAAAGACTCCTTACAAAGTAAGGAAGGAGCCTGGCTGAGCACAGAGAGTCTTATGGCTAGAAGAGCATGTTCTGCTCCCTGGAATGCTTGGGAAGAAAGTACTTTTAATTCAAGTTCCTTGATAGAAAGAACTTATAAGTTAGTAAGACAAGACCAAGCACCCCAAGGAAAAGCAGGCAGTAGGGCACAGGCAGGTATTGATAATAAAAGGACTACCAATAGAGAGGAGAAGTCTTCCTTCTTTTTTTTTTTTTTTTGGTAGTACCAGGGATCAAACTCAGGACCTTGTGCTGGCCAAGCAGACACTTAGGTCAGTAGCTATATCCCTGGTCCCAAATTCACTGATTTTTGACATTTCACCAAATTAGCTTTATCATTTATTCTCTTTCTCTTCCTCTCCCTCCCTCTGTGATTGTCCACACACATTCTTTTCCATTCTTGGCCAAGTAATTTAATATTGATGCAAAATGTGTAGCCTGTACTCAAGTGGTGATTGTCCTAATCATTTTTAGCATTTTTCTCTTTTAACAGGATCTAGTTCAGGATAATAGATTGCACTTCTTTAGTCCTTTTAGATCTCTCTCTTTTTCTCTGTTTTTTTGGGACAGTCTCACTATGTAGCTCAGGCTGATCATGAACTCACTGTGTAGTTAGACTGGCCTCAAATTCATAGTAATCCTTCTGCCTCAGCCTCCCAAGTACTGTGCTTACAGGCATCTGTCACCATACCCAGATGGTCTCTTTAAATCTTGAACATTGAAAAGAAATTTATTTTTATTTATTTATTTATCTTTGTCTTTTTGAGACAGGGTCTCGCTATGCAGTTCAGGCTGGCCTTAAGCTCACTTTGTAGCTCAGGCTGGTCTTGAACTCACAACAATCCTCCTGCCTCAGCCTCGAAATTTATTTTTTGAAATAGGTTCTTCCTGTGTAGCTCAGCCTGGTCTTGAACTCACTGTGTAGGCCAGGCTGGCCTTCACCTATGTGATCCTCCAGCCTCAGGCTCCCGGTACTGGGAGATAGACAGGCACCACCACACCTGGAAAACTCTTTAACTTTTTTTTGATTTGGCATATTTGACATTGATGAAAGTGATGCATGTGGAGCATTTTGTAGAAGGGCCAGATTCGGGGATGTAGACCCTTTCGGGAACACTGCAGCAGTCATGGGGTGTCTTTTGAGTACTATGCCTAGAAGCACAAGATGTCCCAGGCTCCTCATTGGTGATGCTGACCTGGATCAACCAGCCAAGGCAGCGTCGAGTTCCTCCTCTGTGTAGCTTCTTACTCCTGAGAAATATGTGAAGAGACACCAAGATATGCAGAGCTCTTTCCCCCAAACCTTTGCTTTCCTCTTCTTGCCCAAACAGCCTTTATTGTGAGCATTGCAAAAACAGTGCCTCTAAGTGAGCCCCTCATTCCCTCTCCTCCATCTCAAGTGAGGAAATTCAACCTGTTCCTTGGTGCCTACTGTAACCATTGCTGCTTATGGTGTGGGCTGAGACCTCATGGTGCGATAACCTTGCGTGGTGGTGAGAGGTACAGGAGAGCAGCAGCCCCGCCTGCAGGAGAAGAGCTTGACCAGCTTCTTTGGAGGATACTGTGGCTGGCAGCATTACAAACATACCTACTCTTGGACCCTGCAGTTCCACTTGGGAAAAATTATTATAGAAAATACTTAAACTTGAGTGCATAGGTTTTCAGCTGCAGTTTTAATAAGGAGACTGACCCTGACCAATTGTTTGTCAGAAGGATTTCTCAAATAAGTGATAAAAGAAATGTGCAGGTTGGGTGTCTGTGCTGCAGCTCAGCTTACTTAAAGGATGTCGGTGCTACTGACATAAAACATGCTAGGGGAACATGTAAGCAACCTGACATCAGCTGGTGATAAATACTAGCAGGAGCTAGTGAGAGATTTTCCTTTTTTTGATACTATGTATATAAATTCCTAAATTTTTTTTTTTGGGGGGTGGAACCAGGGATTGAACTCAGGCTCTTGTGCTTGCCAGGGAAGCACTTATTCCACTGAGCCATCTCCCCAGCCCCTGTATATAAGTTTCATGTTGTTTTATTTATCACTTTTTTTTTTTTTTTTTTTTTTTTTTTTTTTTTTTTTTT